>VDFB02352388.1:0-48111 GCA_007258455.2 Sequoia sempervirens | reverse complement strand
CCTCTTGGGGGTGAAATCTGTTAGTTCTATAGTTTATGTTTCTATAAACCATAAGTTGTAATCTCATTATCAGTTTTTTGTTATTAATAAATATTATCATTCTTTTTCTTAGTAGTTTAGTTTCTATTTAATTAAGTTGTGCAAATATTCCTTTATTCTTTATCTTGTCACCTAAGCTTTATTCCTTTAGGTAACTAAGGACTATTTGCTCCTTAAAGACTCTTTGTCTTAAGTCTCAAGAGTAGTGAATCCCCTCCTTTACATTTTGGTGAACCTGGCATGAATGAAATCATGTCGGATCCTTTTCTTCAAAATTTTAATGCCTTTGACAATGCATTCTCTAAACAAGATTTTGGTATGTTAGATGATGCCCCATATGATTTCTTAGAGGCATCTCCTTGTATCCGAAAATTTGATAAACAAACTTCTTCAACGAAGCCTTCTTCTTCACAAGTTGAAGAGTCTGTGAATGTGGCTGTAGTCTCTATTGCCCCTCAAAGGCCTAAGAAATCGGTCATTAATGTGACTCTGGCTAGCCCATCTCCTAAAAGAATTCATTCTATACATGGGGTTCTTGTCATAGATGATGCATTAGACCTTTACACGAGATTTATACAATCTAAGGCTCCTTGTTATAATGGAGTGGTAGCTTATACTTACAATACTAGAAATAATCAACAAAATCTTAATCAACTTGCTTCTCTACCACATTCTCAACCAAGCCCTCCTCAAGCACCTAAACCTACAGCTAAGACACCTAGTGAGTATGATCTTGTCAAGAAACTTCACATTACTCTTGCCAAGATCTCACTTTGGGATTTTCTTTATATTGCTCTAATTTACCAAGGTATGCTTCAAAAAGCCTTGCAAAAGATCATCTTGCCTTCTTCTACTAGGCCCAGAGATGTTAATGCATTGATAGATCATATTCGTGTGGATTTGTTGAATATTATGTTTCATCTGCATGAACTCCCACCTCTGGAAGTAGAGAAGCAAGTGGATCCTCTAATGATAATAATTAACAATAACAATATTAGCATCAAAGTGCTCTCATTAACATTGGTTTGACACTCAATGTATGTAGCATTGATTTGTTACCTAAAATTAAAATTGATTCATCTTCTCTTGTTGCTTCTTTGTACATTCATGGATTTGATAACATCGGTCGACAAGCTTTAGGCACAGTAATCTTACCTCTAAGGTTGGGACCTAGTACCATACCTGGACCCTGGTTTATATTATGTCAAGACCATTACCCTACAACATTCTCTTAGGAAGACCATGGATTCATGCTTTGGGAGTAGTCACTTCTACCTTGCATCGTTCTGTGAAATTTGTTGCCAATAACAAAGTAATCACAATCAAGGCTGGCCCTAATGATATACACTTATGTGAAATGGAAGTTGTTGGTTAGACCTCAGTTGCTTCTACTCTTAAGAACTTTATCCCTTTGTTATCTTCTAATGCGTCAACATCCACTCTAGTAGTGCTTCTTTCAAAGGCTACTCTTGAGACAAATGTCCCTAAAGAAGATTGTCCCTAAGTGGAAAGTCCTAAGTCTATCCCTTCTACTTCTTTTGAATCAAATGCTTTTCTTGGTGACAACTGGGGATCCTTGAACTTTACTGAGTCCTATATCGGGGATTACAAAGTAGATCCTATCCACTTGGACATTCTAACGATCTCATTTGCCTCTGTTAGGGAAGATGATCATGCTCCTGCTAAGGAGGATGATCACACTTCTATTAAGGAAGCTAGTGTTTGTATTATTTCTAAGAAGAATGATTACGTTCATGTAAAGGAGTGTGATACATATAGCATGGATTACTCTCTTTACACTCATCCTCCTCCTTTCCAGGAATTGCAAACATGTTATGGTCCAGGTTTCAATCTCTTTTCTAAATATGGTTATGGAGGTAAAGGTTGTGGACATAATGAACAAGGTATTAAAGTCCCTTAGAAGTTGATCCTTGTAAATATAAGATTGGACTTGGATACCGCCACACGAATTCTAAGGTAAAACCAGGTTGAATGTCAACATGATTTTTGTCGAACCTCCTCTTAAATTAGTTCATCCTGAACTTATTGAAAGTAAGGGAGACTCTAATGAAGTTCATCTAGATGTTTTAACTTCAAAGGAAGCGCTAGAAGAATTCTTAAGTGTCTACTCTCACTTACCTTCTTATCACCATAAATGATGATTCTCATATTTCTTGAATAAAGGGGCATATTTTGGAGAATCCATTATGAGTATCAATGAGGAGGCCCCTTTATCTAATGTAGATGATAGTACTCCTAAACCTCATCTTGAAGACCGTAGTACTCTCCCTAAAGGGGATACTTCTGACATTTTCATGGATCCTAAATCTTTTGAAAAGGTGATTAAGATTGGAAAATGCCTTTCTTCAAAAAAATCTAAACATGTTGATTTGTTACATTCTCATCCTAATATTTTCACTTCGTCATATGAGGATATGCCTGGTATTGATGAGTCTATTGTGGTTCACAATATCGTTCTATGTCTCGATGCCAAGCCTGTTAAACAAAAAATCTACAAGATGAATCCCAAGGTTGCCCTATTAGTCATGACTAAGATAGAAAAACTTTTAAAAGTTGGTTTTATATGTCCTATTGATTATTCACCTTGGATATCAAATATAGTTGTTGCTAGTAAACCTAATGGTTGTATTCATATTTGCATAGATTTTCATGATCTCAATAAGGCTTCTCTTAAGGATGATTTTTTGTTGCCTAATATCAATATGATTGTGGACTCAACTGCAGGCCATAGCTTATTATCCTTTATGGATGGCTTCTCGGGCTACAACCAGATTCATATTAACCCGGAAGATTAGTATAAGACAACCTTCACTACCCCTTAGGGTACCTTCTATTACGTAGTCAAGCCGTTTGGATTAAAGAATGTTGGAGCAACTTACCAACAAGCGATGACTCATCTCCCACGATTTCACAAAATCCTAGAAGATTACATTGATGACATCTTGGCTAACTCTGGTACTCATCAAGATCACGCTAAAAATATTCATCTTATCTTTGAAAGGCTTTGACTCTATAAGATGAGACTAAACCCTCTTAAGTGCGCCTTTGGTGTAGATGTCGACAAGCTTTTAGGATTTATTCTCTCATCGTGGAATCGAAGTTGACACAAATAAAATTGATGCAATTGTTAACATGCCTTCACCAAAAAAATCTCTCAACTTTGTAGTTTGCAAGGGAAGATTCCAGGCGATTTGTAGATTTGTATCTCAATTGGCTAATCATACCCTTCCCTTCACATGGTTGTTGAAGAAAGATGTTCGTTTCTGATGGGATGATGAGTGCAAAAAATCTTTTGAGTCTATCAAAAGTTATTTGGGCAATCCTCCTATCTTGATGTCAGCTATGCAGGATATACCCTATTTACTTTATATTTTTGCAATACCTCATGCCTTAGCAGCCTTTTAGCTCAACATGATAATGATGGTAAAGAAAGAGTGGTCTATTACATTGGTTGTATTTTGGTTGATTGTGAAATTTGATATTCTGCCATGGATATCATTACTCGTTTCAAATTGCCTTCCACCTTGTTTTTGATAATGGTACTTTATTTAAGAACAAAGAGGTGAAGCAATTCTTTAAAAAAAATCATATTAAGCATCAATTTTCTACACCTTATTATCCTCAATCTAATGGTCAAGTCAAAGTCTAATAAAACTCTTGAACTGGTTCTTTGAAAAGCAGTAAATAAACACAATAAAGACTGGCACACTCAATTGATTTACGCCTTATGGACTTATTGCACGAGCGTTCGTACAATTACTGGTACATCCTCGTGCATGATGTCAAGGCTATCATGCCTTTAGAGTTGGAAATTTTGTCTATGCGAGTTTTCCTTAAAGGGTTAATTGATGATGACACTTACCATGTTGAATGTTTAAATCAACTTGCATTGCTTGATGAGCGACGATAATAGGCTCTCAACCATCTTCAAGATTACCAAAGATCTATTTCTAAACATTACAATCAAGGTGTTCTTTCTTGTACATTCAAGGTACGTGATCTCATTCTCTATGAGAATTAGAGAAATGTTAATGTACCACTTCATCAAAAGGGGAAGTTTAGCCCTAATTGGTTAGGTCTTTACATTTAATCATCTTTGTGTACGATTCTGGTGCATATGGATTATCATCTATGGATGGTATGCCTCTAAAAGAACCAATCAATGCAATGCATCTTCGTCGATACTATGCATAAGCTCTACATGGCATGCAAATGACACTTGTCTCTCTCTGAGGATCGTAGTCCATTCTACTATGACATTCTTTCATTAACATTATTTTCTTAGTTTGTGTTATGATGTAAACATGTGTATGTAGTTAATTTTTTTTAATTAGGAATTATATATACATATGTTTTATTTTTATGCTATGTATCCATGCATTGTATTTGGTTAACTCTTTTGGTCAGGCATTAGATCATTATTGTATTTAATTAAGCATACATCCAATGTGTGTTTATTAAATCATGATAGCATCTAATCTAGATATACATCCATAAACATACATTCATCACATAATCATACATGATAAAAATATATACACAAAGAACACCATGATGCAAGTCAAAAATCTCATATATATATATGAGATGAATATATATATATCAAAAATGTCATGTACATGCATCACACCACTGTGACAAAATGTGGTGTTTGTAAATATGTTTATGAGTCTATACAACAAAATTGATATACATCAATGAAATGGTCTGCAAAAACTGGCTCTCAACCCTGAAGTGCATGGCTCCTTGAGCCCTCTGGCACTGGTGGTGGCAGAAGAGGATGTTAGATCGATGCGTAGGAGTGCAATCGATGTGACCACACCATGGACATGCTTCGCAACTATAGATCTCAAATATCACCTCGTAGCTTTCTGGCCTCCTCCTGTAGTTGCCCGACATGCTTCTATAGGGAAGCCTCTCACTCTTAGGCCTGTTGCAGCTCATCTCTAAGTTGTTGCACCTAAGGATCCTAAGGACCAAGGGGTGCCATCCTAGCCGCCTCTAGTTATCTACCTAGGTCATCAACCTGGCTCTACAAGGCATCACGTGCCCGCTTAGCACTCTCAACCCACATCACGGCCTAATCTCTCCCAATAAGTGCAATGAGGAGCTCTGCAACTTACTAGTCCCTTTATATAATCATTGTAGTTAGCTCGACAGTCTATTGGACCACCTCCAACTGGGCCTCCTCGTAAGCCATCCTAATACATATTATAGGCTCGAATAATGGGGCACGACACCCTATTGTAGGTCACCTGTAGGCATCCAAAACCACCCTCTAAGTCTGGATGGCTGGGACCGCCTTTGATATGCAGTGCCCAAAAAAATCAAGCCACTCCTATGTGAACATTGCAACCACAAAAAGTGGACGATGTCAATACCATATCATCAAAGCATACATATATGTACATGAGAAAACTGAAATAAAAGTAACTAAAATGAAATAACATACACTATACTCGTACCTGGGTCCCTAGCCTGCATGTGTGGGTCTGGAGGTGGAGCACCGCTGCTAGAGGCAATGCTCGGCCCTATCACTACTACCAAGGGAGACACGACCATTTGGAAGGTGGGTGGTGTCGATGAGACAAGTGTCGCCACCATATCGACCTCTCTTGTGCTCTCCCCGCCTCCACCTCGTCGCACTCGTCACTTCACAAACCCTCATCCTCCGACCCCTGAGCACTAGCATCGCCTGCAAGGGCTCTTGCTAGAAAAATCAAGGGTGTGACATGTTGTCAACCATCAGTTGACAAAGCCGACTGCGACATCAACATCATCAGTCCCAAGGGCCTTAGGTTGGTCCTCATCTAAACCATAGTCATTGCTAAATGTGATGTCCACGATGGTCAAACAAGGTCGATCTCCCACTCGCACTGCACTACGCTCTTATGGGACCGTATTTACATGGGAGCCATCGAGGGGATTGCTTGCACCTGTCCAAACTAACAAGCGACCTGGTGCTAGTAGTATGGTACGATGATATGATTTGACCACCCGACCAGGAGTCGATTGTGTTGCATCCTCTACAACTGCCTCATGTCAGACGACCAAATTTGCATCCTCCTATAGGGGGCCATCTAATGTCCTTCGCTCTCAAAACATCTATACGTTGCTACCAAAACTATAAATAGTTTATGTTTCTATAAATCATAAGTTGTAATCCCATAATCAATTTTTATTATCAAGCAATCTTATCATTCTTGTTCTTAGTAGTTTAGTTTCTATTTAATTAAGTTGTGCAAATATTCCTTTATTCTTTATCTTGTCACCTGAGCTTTATTCCTTGAGGTAACTGAGTGTTATTTGTTCCTTGAAGACTCTCCTTGTCTTGAGTCTCGAGAGCAACCGAGGGCCATATGGTTCACAAAATTGGTGTTAGGTTCTTTAAGCCATGGTGGAAAGATTGGAAATGGTATCCTAAAACATCATTTCATAATTACAAATCTTGTGGCTTACGCCTCACCTCCCAATGGTGGATCAATTGAACCACCATTGGCATCTCCAATCTTCTCCTAACACTTAGCGTCAATAGTTCCAAATTGTTTAGCGACCATTCTTGAGCCTAAGTTGGTTCATTTCACATGGTGCATTATCTACCAAGGTCTTCCACTTGGCTCTCACTTGCCTCATCTAAAACTTCTCAACTCTCATTGTCCTTTTTGTGGATAATTCGAGACTCTTAAACACTTTTTTTGGTTTTGCACCAAAGCTCAAGAAGCTTGGATATGGTTGCATGATTTCTTCAACCTCTTTTGGCTAGACCCCTTCTCATGGCATATGGCTTTGCGTGCTTTCAACATGGAAATTCTTTTTAATATTTGGAAAGATAGAAATTCATTCCTCTTTAACTTTTTTAGTTGATGTTCACTTTGCTCTATACACTAAAGCTACATTTTTTTCTAATGTGCTCATGCAAATCTAGATGCAAGCTCATAAGGTTGCACTTAAGTAGTACATTTGCAAGAGTTCTTAGATCGTTGGGGTAATGCCCCTTGCATGATAGCCAAAGTTCTAGCACCTACCTCTTCCCAACCTCATGTGTGTAGGTGCAGTTATAGTCAATCTATCAAAAGTGATTGAGCATCCCAATCTTAGGGCTCTCAACCTCAAGGGTCAAGGGATCATGAAGCCCATGATTGGTCACAACCTTCTCAACTACCTTTTGCGTCTTCTCATGGGAGCACTCCTAGTTGTTGGAGCTGGCTATTTCTCTTGTTTGTGCTCAACAACCAATGGATAAGACCAAGATGAGGGTGCTCTCACTAATTGGGACACTATTGATGACAATTCCATCATCATTGATATTTGCAATAAACCAAATGACTGTAATACCCCTCCTATAGTGTTGCTCTTGTCGCTTAATGACTTTAAATGTTAATTGATGTTCGGACTTGATATTGTTTAGATTGTTTTTGCCTTCTATATTGAACTTGAACTTGGTCCCACAAACTCTCTTAGGGTGTCTTTTTACCACCCATCTTTTTTGGTAATAATGTATTATATTTTTAGTTCTTAAAAAGTAATAATGGCCTTATTCATTAAAAAAAGAATCTAGTTGACCAAAAACTCAAAGGGTCTCAGGATCAAAATATTGTCCCATTAAAATATACAAATCAAGGCTCTATATTTGAGATGCCATATATGCCATTCTTCTTCCAAAGGGCATTGAGTATTTAGTTTTGTTTTCTCTTTTAAAATGGTGCCCATTACTCATCATAGCTAGAGTATTGATCTTAACAATTATTTTTTTTAGCATGATTAGAGAAATTGGAGCAAGTTGTCTCTTAAGACATGATGAGATTTTAGTACAAACATCGCCTTAAAAGAAGAATGGGGAAAAGTAGAGACCGTGGCCTACTTTCCTGAAATCTTGTTGATTAAAGATCAAAATAAGATAGGAACTGATTAAATCTAAAAAGGGTCATAAAAAAACAACATTGAAAAAAAATCTTTATGGCACTAGTACACTTGAAAGATCCAAATCTGAATAATTCCATGTACTTCTCTTTCCACTATCAAAGCTGGTTTGAACTATGAAGGATAGGTGTCCACACACTACATAACCTGCCATGAGCTAATTTAGATGAACTTTAATCCAACTTTGATAGACTTGATACCGCTGGATAATAGAAATTTTGTTGTACTTTCATCATGGCAAGTTTGCATTGGGGACCATATTACAACTTGTCATAGAACCATTACAAATTTCATGATAACAAAAAAAGCACTCCGTGGCACATTTCAATATCACTGCTCTATAATCTAAAACATTGTAAAGAAAATTATTTTTTAATTATTGGTATATGCGTTTGGTTTCAAACTTTCAGGAGCCAACACACATTACAATTGCAAGGATACTGCTCAACTGTGGGGATACTAGTCAATTAGAGAGAAACCATTTAGAATTGCAAGTATACCACTGGAACACACACACCTTGCAGATGTTATTTGGGGGATTTCAATTTGAATCTCCATCTTGAGAACTCTATGGCCTTGCCATTTGAGCGAAACCCCTTTGACCATTGTAAAAAAATATTAAAGTGGCTTTTGCAACTCCAAATAAACCCTTGCTTTTTAAAATGATAGACAAAGAATATGATAAACTGTATATACAATCACTACTAATGATGACAAGCAGGGGCGAGGGCCCTGGTTCGATTGGGTAAAGCACCCTGTTGCAGGCAAAAGGTCATGAGGTCCAGTCCCCTGCCCGTCCCCATGGTACTGGAGGGCGTGTTGTGCTAGCGTTACCGGTCACATGAAAAAAGTTTACCAGGCACACTGCAGTTTATAGGGGGGGCTACCTGATTTGTGCAGTCTAAAAATAATGATGACGGGCAACAAATTGAGAAAGTAAGATTTGCAGGAAAAACTTGTGCACATAAAAATTACCCACTTTATGACATAATGTGCACAAGGTATATCATGTGCACGAGACCACGAACTCAGTCTGAGAAATCTGGAAGCTCGTACAAGAGATCACATTCAGAAATTTGCAGTTAACTATGTGTTTGGCTTAGTACATTGAATGATTAACAGAATAGCGGACTGTGTAGGACCATGAAGCTTAGATATGAAAGTAAAATAATTCAAGAGTAGATCTGATTCAATTTACATGGAACACTGAACCTGAGCTGCTGTCCCAATTCAGGAGTAAATCGTCCACGGTTTGCTTGAGAAAAAAATATCCCCTTTGCATAAAATGTCTGGTTACTTTGGCTTTCACAGAAAAGCTTTACAATGAAGTTTATATTCAGACTTGATGAAGACTTCCAAGTACAATATAGCATAAAATTCTTCAAATGCTCACAGATACCATTGAGGTTCCTATGGTTAAAATGTTACAAAAACAATTATCTATGTACAAATATTTCTGGACATAGATATCACAGCAAAACACAAAACAATAGAGTAAAACAGACCAAATTATGATCTAAGCTTGCCCAAAACCAATAAAAAATGCATTGTAATACTCGACAATTGAAATTTTCAGGCATTTAGGCATAAAATTATAATGACAAATCGTATACGAAGACAGTAGAGGTTTCTTCATCACCATACTGTTTGCCTGCATGAACTTTCATCACAAGCATTCAACTTGGAAAAAGCAATATAGTTATCACAACTGATAAGCTTATTACAGGATGATGATTATCCATACGGTAGCCGCCCTTGGTTTTTCCTGAGAAAAAGGAGTAAAACACGGTTAAAATTAGTCACCTTCTTAGACTTCTAAGTTTATAGATCTGACGATTCAACATTGAGAAGGGACCAACAACTACAATAACTTTCAAGGTGTACAATAGCCATCCAAACTAACAGAATATACCCACATGATTCTAAACAGCACTCATTAATTTCCAGACAGCAGCTTGGTCTAGCACAGGCAAAAAAGGAAGCATGCTTCCAGATTATCCATGGTATAAGTTCTAACTGAGCTCCTGAAAAATGAAAATATACAAGCAAATTGACTCACCTTGTGAGACATGTTCCTAAATAATGAAACATCTGAGTATTCAAAATGGATAACAGTCAATGACTTCAATGACTTTGGAGGTTAAAAAGTAGACATTCCAAATAACAATAATTACAAGGGTTCTGCATCTAAAAGATTATACTTGAAACAGCAATAATTACTACCTGCCTGGAATCAAAAGCAGATACATCTCCAGTGTTGCATATGCATCTGTATTGCAGACGCTAAACAATTTCAGGTAAAGAGATGTCACCAAAGTAAGCAGTGATGGCCTTCAACCTCCCATTAACATAATTCTTCTCAATCTGGGGTGCCAAATTTCAGTCACAAACATAAGATTCAAATTGTTCATTATTTAACCATTCAGAAATATAAACGAGGGAAAAAATGCATGTTTGAATAATAAATACAATATCAATAACATGCGGATGTGAAATAACTAATTCAAATTTAAATGGCCATGTCACTATTGCATGAATCCTCAAAGCTCTCATTTTCCAGAATAAAATAGTAAATAGTGATTATATAGACTATAATCCATTAGTACTTTATATAAACTATTATCACATAACTTTCACAGACAGATGCAAACCATAAAACTCCATACCAGAAGCAAAGAGCAAAGTATAAGTCAATTTTTAAATATGCTCATGAAGCTTCATTAATCATGTTTTTGTGCTTTCTGAAATTCCGATGATTATTCTGTACCCAATAGTACTTAAATTGCATTAAAATTTGAGAATAGTTTTTAAATCTTTACCTCATCAATAAAAACATAAAAGGTCATTAGTTTTCAGGAAACATCAAACTTTTGACACAATATTTGGGTTTCTGCATGTTTTCTTCAGCTGTGCAGTATGCAATACTTGTACCTCAAAACAGCATTCTAAGATGATTGAGGCAAAAACTATTCATATTACACAAACATAATGAATAAACTTGCACCAAAATGCTCTGCAAGATGACAACAGAAAAAAAAGGGGGATTCCCTTGAGGAATGTCCTCATTATACACTCTAAAACATGCTTGGCATTTGTTAGGCACCCTTTTTTATCAACCAAATTTCTGTCATATGTTCACATTCTCATCGTTCTCATATTTCTGGCACTAATTGTTATAAACATCTCACCTCTTATTTCTATATGTTTGCTGTCCCATACTTGAAAAACTCACAAAGCATTGGCATATACTCACAAGTCAAAAGCCCTAGCAAGTTACTCACCTAAAAACTCATCCAAGATTTTTGATAAAAAATTGTGTTGTTTTTGATAAAAGCTCATGGTGATTTTTGATAAAAACTCACCAACTCACTAAAAGCTTGCAATTTTTCATGAAAAACTCACCTAAATGAGTATAACTTTGGTTTTTTCACCTAAATTCCTTATGTTAAAATTTTTATCTAAATTAAAAAACATTTTTATAAACAAAAAAGTTCCAAACAACAAATTTTGCTCTTAAGTCATAAATTGTGATGTCCCTTTTTCAATCCATTCCAACGTTCTTGGAAAGTTCCAAGATTCTTGGAGAATGCCAACTTATTCATAAATGAATTTTGACAATGGCAGTGAGTTCAAGAGACCAAAAGAAGTCCAATGGTTCTTTCTGGATGCAGTTTCGACATTCTAAGAGCATTTCACAATTCTTGGAAGTTTCCAAAGACCTTGGGATGTGTGGATAAAAGCAATTAAATAAATAATTTAAGTTGTCTTAAGGTGATTCTATTTTAAAAAGACAACTTATGTTTATTTATTTATTTATTTTAAAGAAGGGTGGCCTAGACCATAAAGAGTTTCTAAAAGAGGACCAAAAAGTGTTAGCACTAGGCATGGGGTACACAAGTGACTTAAAAAGGTTATTATTTAAAAGTGACATTGAAATGGAGAACTAAAAGTCATTTAATTTAAAATTCTCGAAAAATAATTTTATTATTAAGGAAAAAAATGCTTTTTCAAAAAAAGTAACACAAAAAGCAAAAAAGCATTTTTTCCATAAAAGCAACAAAAAAACAAAAAGCACTTTTTGGAAAAATCAGTGAAAAAAGCTATAAAAGAGGTTGGGTATTGAGAAAAAGGGTTAAACTGAATATTGCATTTACTATTTTCTCTAAGTGAGAACATGAGTTCTTTTCATATTTCTTGAGGAAGGAAACCCTCTTGGAATGCCAGTTGTGGGGATGAAAACTATAATGAACCGAACCAATTTTTTCCAATTTTTCAATATAGCAACTCAACAAACAAGAACCCGTTAGGGTTAGTCCAAACCAAACCAGCAGTTTGCAAGTAACTATTTGCCAAGAATGCGCACACAATCTCAAGATGAGAAAGATGTCATATGGCAAGAGCATCATCAGTACAACTGGAAAGGAATTACAACTCTAACCAAGAATGCGCCAGATGACGGCGAGCATATGGTCAGAGGATCCCTACCAACTACTATGCTGAAAGTAAACTCGACGCCAAGAATGTGCTTTCCAACCCAAGATGGGAATGGAGCTACCATATGGCGGAGATACAAGGAATTACAATGCAACTCAGAATGTAAATAGGCGGCAAGCCAGCCTCTTCCACTTATTCAGCGGGAAGTACAATAAAGTAAGACAAAAATATAGAGGAGAATTGCTGATAGTACTACTAATCAGCTTACAATATGTTAGAATGCTTGCCAAAGCCTAGTAATCCAAGTTCTTCAATGCTGCAATAATTTGTAAGACTTCCTCAATGCTTGAAAAACCTCTCTGGACTCAAACTCCTCACAAATCTGCATTTATCTATGACTGATATAACAGACCAACAACTGAAATGAAGCAATCAGCAACCCTAGAACCCACCAAAATACTCACAACTCACTCAATACTTGCCGGAATGACATGAGACTTGATGCAAACGAAAGGTATAATGATGGAAATGAAGACTAGACAAAGAAACAGCTAACAAATTGAAGTTTTTTTTTTCTTAACATTTGTCAGGCAGACCAGAATGGTATGGCCAAGAAAGAGGCGATTTTGCTTTTAAAAATCCAAATTTGCATTAAAAAATCTACAACTTTGCAAGAATGGTCGCCCCACATAGAAACACAATTGGAAAAATAACTTAACCTTGCAGCATAAACTGTAATATCTTTGTATTCACGCAGTTTGTCAAAGAAGTGTTGATTAGGCCGGCTATGTCGCTTGTGTGTTATGGTTGGCTTGCCACCATATCTTTGTAATTGCATTCATTCAAAATAGCTATGGTTGGAAGCACCGTATGCTCTCACCTTGCCCACTCTGAGATCTTGGTGTTCAAAAAGTTTAGAAGACATTGCATTTGCATCTCTTATTGCAAAGAAAAAAAGGGTGGGTTGTTGTAATATCCACACCAATTTTTTTTCCAAAACTTCACTCGTTAGCATTAGCCAAATAATAATGATAAACAACTGAGTAAAACAACCTTCTGTTAATGATATTGCAACTTCAGGTTCGTCCTTCCAGCCATGAGTGAAGACATAAATAAATGTAGCCTATTGGCTATTTATTTATATGTGACATTTAATGAGAATGGGCGCATCTCTTGGCAACAATATAATTTTCTCTTGGGCCGACTTTCCTTATAAATTATATTTATTATTTGTAATTATCTTGGCCGACCTTGTACATGAAGAGGTGCGACCTCTCTCACACTTGTATATACAAGGTCACCATCTTCTATTGATCACTCATCAAGTGGAGTTCGTCCTCATACATCTACAAGTATGAGTTTCTTCTACAGCTGTGTGAATTCGTCAAGGAGTGTGAATTATTTCTGAGTGTGCATCAATGTGTGGTGCTGGTTATTGGCCTTGTGATTGGCCTCATTGTAAAGAGATTTGTTGCCATATATGAGATATATATTTTGTTGCTGGGTTTTTCCCCTCAAGTTGGAGGGTTTTCCCAGGGTATATTGTTGCGTTATTTGTGTTCAAGCGTTCACTCTGCTTATTCTATATCTGATCATAATAAAAATAACATGGTATCAAAGCGGGTTCAAGGGGAAATCCGATCAGATTTGTCAAGTTCAGGTTGCAGAGGCACTTGAAACAAGAAAAATCCATTTGTTTACTTGCCATTCCATTGATGGCTGGATAAAGTCAGAAGAGACATAACTATATAATATCTATATGTGGCGGCAAGAAAAGACTCGGGTATTATATTATAAGCTGTGGAAGAATATATGTTGGTCGCCTGGAAGATCTTTTGTATTCTGCTATAAGCTGGGTGGTCGGGATTGAAAGAATTCACGGGAATCATATTCAATTCGCATCACCAGCTGATGAATCCTTATGGCACCATCTTATCTAGTGTTTCTTTTAATATTTGGTGGAATTTGAATCAGTAGGAGGTCGCAAGATACATCTGATTTGGAATGAATCGCAAGCTCATGGGATAGATGTCATAACAGGTGATATTTCTTCATTGAACTGTAAAGCTAAAGGAAAGTCACGAGTTCTTCATTAAGAGCCAACCGACTCATATAAAGGCATCGTGTTTTAATCAAGAGTGTTGAGGTGGAGCTGTGAGGAGATTTCATACAACCTGAAGGACATTGTCGTCAATCCTTAATCCGTGTCTTGTATTCAATCCAAAGGAGATGCAAATACATGAACATAAATGGAGATAAGGAAATCGTGCCATTCTTATTCTAGACTATCGTATTTCTTTTCAAAGGAGTCAATATCGATAAAGGAAGTCGTGTTTGTTGCGGACCCCTCAACCAGAAATAAATCATTGGCCTCTTCACAAAGTAATCTTTCGGGAGCTACAAACATAAGTTCAGACAGCTTCAAGAGGGTTGATTATTTTTAGCGATCAGACCGAGTCCTTCAATCTCTGCCAATGACTGATTCTATCAAATATGAATCTGAGAATTGTTGTGTGGCTCAATTTTTTCTAAACTTGGGCCTACAGAATCATCTCACATTCACCATAGTCAAGGACTTGGCTCATACCATGTCGAGCATGTGTTTATTGCGCATATATATTGTGAAGTGCCATTCTAAGAGTCTGCAATCATCTATAGCAAAGCTTCTCTTTGATAGGGTTTAGAGGAGGTGTATCAATGACATTTCTTTATGTCATTGCGGGAGATTTCTAATAATATTGGCTCTATTCCTGACACTGTCCTTATTGGCTTCTTTATATCCTGTTGATATAATAACCTGATATCAGGACTGTTATAGAGGTAACCTAGGACAGATCCGGATATACAGAATCAATAACAAGGATGAGGTCAAGTTGCAAAATGGCTGCAACCAAATCAATCAAGAGATAAGTATTTTCCTTCTTTGTTGTTGTTTATATTTTTTCTTTTTTCTTTTTTGTGAAACTCAGTCTGCTAAGCCTGTGTAGATCTGATAAAGGTTATAAGTGATGACCTTATTTATCTCTAACACTCTGAGTGATGCTAGTAAGCATGTTGCATAATCTGGCGGATTGCAGCTGGAAACGAAGTGCACCGTAAACTGTCATAGGCCATGTTCAAATTAACCTTGCCAAAGGCCTATGTTCAAACCATGAAGGTTGTGGAAAAATCTGAGCACAAGAGCAGTGTATCTTACTGTGATCATTAACTGCATCCATCAGAATATTTAGAGATAAGTATTCTTTGTTTGCTGAGTTATATCATTTAGTTGGATCTTGTAATTAGTAAATAGAGATAGTGGTTTCTCTTGGATTGTGTTCCTAGCATAAGATCCTTTGAAGTTTTCATTTATTGCAATTTATTTCATGAAGATTTCTGAAATAAAAGGAGAATTGAAATTTCGATGGTGATTAGTTGGTCACATCGATACCATTCTCTAATGCATGCACTACGATAGAGCCTTGAACTCTTGGAGAGAGTTGGTTCTACCTGCTAACTGCTTAATGCATTCAAGAAATCTGTAGTTGTTCAGATTGTCTTTTGATTGTGCTGAGCTTAGCACTCTCAAGAGGAGCAAAAGATGGAAGAAAGAGTTATATCAAAATTCAATAAAGATAAGTTCTTTATCCCTTCAATTTGATTTTTTGATATATTTCTCTTTCAGGTTGATTTATTTATTTATTCATGATTTAATATTGTTCATAAATTATTTTGTATTCTTGCTATAACTTGGAATAGTAAACCTTGTATGATTCTAGCCTTGATATTTCTTTGGATAGTTGTGAATTGTTGTAATCTCTCTCTATTGCTTTCAGGATAGCTCCAGGAGCAAGAAAGTGATGAAAGATTGCTCAGTGATGGAAAGCTTGAGGCATCTTGTAAGGAAGTCGTGCCGACCAAAGAAATGATCAAGCGTGAAGTCACAACTTGCAGCCATGAGACTGAATTGGTGGCTAAAGGGAGTTCACTTCCAAAAGTTTTTGTTTTTTTGCAATCTCTGAAGTAGGGATCAAGAGGGAGTTCAATGACTCACTTAGAAGAAGTGAAGGTTGCAGTGTTGCAGGAATAGAGTGTTCTAAGAGGACAGCCCTATATCTCTACAAAAGTATATGCTGGAATTTATTTCTCTAAGGCCAAGCATTGCAAGCAATCTTAGACGATGAGGTCAGAAGATTGATACAAGTACTTAAAGATGCAAATGAGAGCATTGAGAAGTACAAGGCAAGATTCATAGCTCATGGGTTTTCACAGAAAGAGGGAGTTGATTATGAAGAAACATTTGCTCCTGTTGCTCACTATTTCGAGGTACATGGGAGGAGTCTCATGTTTGCAAACTGAAGAAGGCATTGAATGGTCCTAAGCAGGCTCCTCGTGCATGGTACGAAAGGATTGATTGTTACCTGTCAAGTTTGGGTTTCTTGAAGAATGATGCTGATTCAAATCTCTACTTCAAGAATTTGAGATGAAGGACCTTGGGCTCATGCATTACTTCCTTGGATTAGAAGTCTGGCAAAAACCAAATGAGATGATTCTAAGTCAAGGAAATTACACCATTGATATACTTAAGAGATTTGGTATGATGGATTGCAAATCCATCTCCACACCTATGGAGACCAACAACATAAGTTGAAGAAGGCTGCAGCTAGTTCAGATTTGGTGGATCCCACATTGTACAGACAACTGATTGGATCCTTGATGTATCTAGTTAACACTAGAGCTGATATTTGCTATGCAATGAGTGCACTTAGCCAATTTATGTGTGATCTGAGACAGATACATCTTGTTGCTGCTAAACATATCTTGAGATACTTGCGTGGCACAGTTGGATATGGGTTGAGGTATACTTCAAATGCAGACTTGGAGTTACATGGTTTCACTGATTCTGATTGGGCAGGTCGTGTCACAGATCGGAAGAGCACCTCTAGTTGTTGCTTCAGTTTGGGTTCTGCTATGATTTCCTGGTGCAGCAGGAAGCAGTCATCTGTAGCATTGAGTATAGCAAAGGCCGAGTACATTGCAGCTTGTATGGCAACTCGGGAAGCAGTGTGGCTTCGTAAGCTCCTTGCAGGATTGTTTGGACAATCAATGGAGCCTACTATCATTCACTGTGATAATCAGAGTTGTGTGAAGCTTTCTATCAATCCTATGTTTCATGACAAAACCAAGCATGTTGAAATCAAGTACCACTATATTAGAGATATGGTACTACGGAAGGCTGTACAGTTGAGGTACATCGGCACTGATGAGCAGACGACAGATATTCTCACCAAGCCTCTCGCCAGGATAAAGTTTGTGTACTTCCGAGATAAGCTTGGTATGGTGGAGAATCCAGCCTTGACTGAGTAAGAATCTCAGTATCAGTGAGCCTTGTTAATGCATTTTCTTCTGAGACGGAAGAATTTGAGGTGCAAGCCCTTGTTAATGCATTTTCCTTTGAGACGGAGGAATTTGAGGTGAAAGCCCTTGTTCCCACCCTCTGAGTTGAGTCATGGTGGATGTCATGTGTGAGACTCCATGACATATATTGTACTTGTGTTTCACCCTCTGAGAGAGTCATGGTGAAAGTCACGTTGAGGTGACAACATCACGCAAGTGACGAACACTTGTACTTACCATAGTATGGTTGTAGCCATTATGGTTGATATCGTGTTGAGGCGATATCTAATATCACATTGAGGTGATATTCTTCTCTTCACATCTGGTTGTAGCCAATGTGATGGGCATCATGTTGAGATGATTTGTCTTGAGCAGCTGGAAGTTCTCTCCCTAGCTAAGAGGGAGTGTTAATGATATTGCAGCTTTAGGTTTGTCCTTCCAGCCACGAGTGAAGACATAAATAAATGTAGCCTATTGGCTATTTATTTATATGTGACATTTAATGAGAATGGGCACATCTCTTGGCAACAATATAATTTTCTCTTGGGCCGACTTTCCTTATAAATTATATTTATTATTTGTAATTATCTTGGCCGACCTTGTACATGAAGAGGTGCGACCTCTCTCACACTTGTATATATACAAGGTCACCATCTTCTATTGATCACTCATCAAGTGGAGTTCATCCTCATACATCTACAAGTATGAGTTTCTTCTACAGTTGTGTGAATTCGTCGAGTGTGAATTATTTCTGAGTGTGCATCAATGTGTGGTGTTGGTTATTGGCCTTGTGATTGGCCTCATTGTAAAGAGATTTGTTGCCATATATGAGATATATATTTTGTTGTTGGGTTTTTCCCCTCAAGTTGGAGGGTTTTCCCAAGGTATATTGTTGCGTTATTTGTGTTCAAGTGTTCACTCTGCTTATTCTATATCTAATCATAATAAAAATAACACCTTCCACTTTCTGATCACCTAGATCCTTATGTGGACAAGGTGAGAGCATGCAGTGGTAAGGTGAACATTGCATTAACTGAAAATCATCCACTTATTCAGTGGGGTGAGCGATAACCAAAACCAATTGAAAGTAGATACCTTCCTGTTGATGCGTGTTTTATGACACACCAAACATCAGAATAAAATGCCCAAAGACACTCTATCCTCTCTTGAAAAACCACCGCGTATGCTAAGATTGCGAGATCATATGGCGATTCCAAGGTTTCTTTAGTCGGGTCTCGACGTGTGGATAAGCTCAATGGCCGTTGTGATATGCTGGTAAAAAACAAGGGGACTTACGTAAGAAAATCTTCACAAGTTCAGGACTTAGGGAATTTATCATTAAAGGCTCTCAATTAGGACTTTCAATGGATCTCAAAAAAAATGGCAAAAGGATAGGGTTTAAGAGAATCTAGTCTAAGCCTAAGAACTCAAGAGACAATAAGGATTCGGTGAAGGGAATAAACCACATTTTGTTTCACCTCCTGCAGGACAACATACGCAAAATGGGTGCAATCTTCAAGGGCTGTGAGAATAATTTTCAAACCTCGAATGAGGCTGAAGTTAAGTTTCCACAATTAAGAGCTCAGGCTAACTTTACGCATCGAATGCAAATCATCCACTCGAAGAAAGTATGAGCTACACTTCACCATTGAATCAATACGATCAATCTCTCATCCAATTAACCAACTTTCAAAGCAAATTCTACCTAATCTAACTTTAACTTTAATCTATGGCGGAAGATAATATGCAACCTCGCTTACTATTTGACAATAAGAAGTTATTCAAGGCAAATCATGCTCAAGAGCTTTTATTATTCAAAATAGTCTCAATGCGACAATTTCATATTCTATCTCCACACAAATGAAAGTGAGAGAACAACAGTTTATATAGAGTTTCAAAAATGAAATGAAAGGCCGAGATTAAAACAAGATTAACGGCCAAGATTATTACAACCAAACCCTAATTAGGGTTTCCCAAAATAACAAGAGTCAACTATCAGTAAACTATCAATAAAGTGGCAGTTCCAGCTATTATCTAGGAGAGGCGTCCTTATCCATCTGAGCAGTACTATGCTTGGCGAATCTGGACACTACTGCAATGACCTCCTCCATCGTAACAGGTGGCAGCATGCTGATCCGGAATTCAAGCTCATCCAAGCTCTCTGCACATTTGGCAAAGGTATTTTCCCATTCTACTTCCTGTTTCCCAAAGTCATTCCGGATGGCCGAAAGACTTGTTACCTTCGCAAAATCCTTCCTTAGAAGTGGTCCAGTAGTCGAGAAGAAAATTTCTTGAACCTTTCGTTTCAGCTCCTCCAGCTGCATATCCTTTTCTCGGATAATCTCTTGATCAAACATTTCTGCAGCTGTCATGTGAATTTTCTCTCGGATGTCCTTCACCTGCTCCTTGATTCTAAGTCCATCTGCTCTTGCCTTCTCCAAAACTTCCTTGCGTATAGTTACTGACCAAAACCAATGATGAAAATCATATGCTGCCCCTGCAGCAATCACCCTTTTATCAACTAACTCCTCTCTTGGAGTGCTCTTTAAAACTCTAAGGCTTGGAATAAGCCTTTCCTGCATATCCGGGATACCTTCCCATGTTTCCGCCATATCCATAAGTCTGGAAAGGAAGCATGATGTTTGCCCATAAGCCAATGCCAACTTTTCCATGAATAATGCCGCTTTTGTGCCTTCACTAGCCATCCAGTCCTGAACTTCCTTGGCCGTCACCATTCTGCACTCGACATCCTTGGTCACCTCCTGTGATGAACTGAGGAGAGGAGGGACAATCGCACTACCCTGATCAAGTGGCTGGGTCAAGTGCTGGATATATTCCTTAAGACGTTCGACCTCCTTCTTATACTCCTTCTTCTTGGCCACTTCTTTCTCCAGTCTCGCTTTGATGGTCGAGACAGAATTATCTAACTCTTCTACTTCTTGACCTTTCGAGGTCGGGCCAAGGTCAACAGTGGTTATAGCATACTCCTGAGGAGTGATCTCGTCCTGTGGCTTGTCCACCGTAGGTACTGCAATGTGCACGGAACGGCTGCCTGTCTCGTTCTTCTGAATAGTGGAGAACTTCCTGGCGGGCTTCTTGACTGCGACTTGCTCTAGTCTCGCCAAGAAATCGGCAGTATCATCCTGTTCTTCTTGTTGAACCTCAGCAGGTACCTGAACTTTCATCCTTTCTAACAGCCAGTCTGGAATGGTCGGCTGCTCAATACCATCCTCTACCTGAACCTCATCTTCATTCGGAACATCCATGACTTCCCTGAGAGCGGAAAACATTCCCTCCTCAAAGTCATTGTTTCGGGCTTCTATATCATTGTCCGAACCTAAGATTTTTGTGCTTGTTGGTGACGCAGGCTCTTCATCATCTAGTTGAATAGGTTCATCGTTTACTTCCTGAGCTGCAAGAGGTTCTAGCATTTCTACCAAGGAGTCGTCTATGGTAGCCACAAACTGGTCAATGTTCCTGGATGTAGCAAAACGAGAAGGTTCTCCCTTATACCTCTTGGAAGCAGGCTCAGCACTTGGCATTATTTCTTTTCTTTTCTCTCCAATCCCGACCAAGTCTTGATGGGATGCACCAGCATTAGAAGAATATGACTCTGATTCGCTCAACAGGTCATATGTGAGCGTGATTCCTTTTTGTCTCAATTCTTGGGCGTGGTAATCAACCCACCATTGAGAATACTTAGTTACTGGCCTCATTAGGGTGGCTAGGTCTGCGTGCTCTGGTTCTGACCATTTCACTGGAGGGAGAGGTCGGCCTTCATCGAAGCGTGGCTGGACGTGGTTTCCATCATCCTGTAATTGGTCAGGTACTCGGCAAAACTCAATTGTCCTCATGAAATCTAGTGGCATCCTGGACCACATTTTCCGTCTGACCTCGTACTCATCGGCAGCATTTGCCCAGAAATCCTCCAGTTCCATCCTATGCTTGTACTTTCTCCCTTCCACTGTCTGAATGTTATGATGTGGGTCATAGTTGACCCTGGACTTGTAGGCCGTGAAAGGATACCATTGGATCTCCAATCTTGCACTCTCAGCTGCCTGTGCTGATGGACAATACTCCAACATGTTCCCAATGAAAAATGGGAATATGACAGATGCCTTCTTGGATGGCCTCTGGATACTCTGGTATTCTTCTAATTGTCTCAAAACCTCGAGCAAGATCATCCGATTGGTCGGATAGATGGGCAATTTATAGGGATTTCCAGTGAATCCCTGGATCCTGACATATGTGAATTTCGGGAACTGGATGAACCAAGACCCGTATTTACTGATAAGACTTTTCGCTTCATGGCTCAGCCTTTGATGCACTCCTCCTTGAAGCTTTCTGGTAATGTGCATTAGGAAGGCATCATGCACCCTCCTGAAGTGAGTCTTCTCCTTCAATTGGAGCTGAGGATAACAATCGTAAGGCCTGAACTCGTTCTCCCCATTGCCAATTCTGCCCTTGCAGATCAACCCCGGATACTTGTATGACCTGGCCAACAGATATACAATATATGAACTCATGTGAAAAGACTTAGTCTCTTCAAGGTTGATCAGTTGCTCATGGAGGTTGTCACTTATCATCTGTGACCAATTGAACATTTTGACTCCAGAGGTGATCTCATCTATAAAATAGTACATCCAGCTCTCGAAGAAGGCGCCTTGCGGTTTGCCAGCTATTCTGTTCAGCATCAGCACAATATCCCCAAAATCTTCCTTGAAGTCCGTTCAGCGAGGTCTCTTGGGCAACTTCTTGATGGCTTCGGCTTGTCCATCCACACCTTGTTGACTGTCGCGGCGCACAAATCTGGCTGACTTTCATATAATCTTTTAGCTTCTTCCTTGGTCTTATAGACCGTTCGTGAATGTTCGGGGATGCCGAAGGTCTCCTGGATTGACACTTCGCCCAAGTGTGCCAAGACTCTTCCATCAGGTGCGATGATTTGTCTCCTCTGAGCGTCATAATGGCGAGCACATTCCACCATCAACTCTGCACAATCCATTGCTGGCGGGAATCCAGCTGCTTGAAATATTCCGTTTCTGACTATCCGTTTGGTTATTGCTGTGGGGAGTCCCTTCTGCCCGTACACTCTTTTCTTGAATTCATCAAAGTCTACGTGTCTGAGGTCAGTGTCCACGACATTCTTCCACTTTGAAATGACCTTGGTCTCTTTCTGAGCACCCTTGCTAGCAAACTTCATTTTCAGCTTCTTTGATGGTTCGCCTGCCGTGATCGTCAACCTGCAGTCATAAAATTAACATTAATATAAAGACTTCTTCAAATAATTAAATCTCGTGCCTTGGATTTGAAAATTGACTTTCAGCTGGTTAAATAATTAAATTATCACGAAAAAGCAAGCTGAAAGTGACTTGGATGAAATTGAAAATTCTGCCAGAACTCCGTCAAGATGAGAGGACATAAAAGAGATAGCAAATTTATTTGACCGAACACCAAACCTCAGAGAAGAACTGTCGAATGCAAATCAGATTTTTAGAAGAAAAAGTGCGCCCCTCTTCACAGAAGAATTTCAGTTCTGAATAAATCTCTTTTCCTTTCCTGCGAAAAAATT
Organism: Sequoia sempervirens; assembly: GCA_007258455.2. Classification (NCBI taxonomy): domain Eukaryota; kingdom Viridiplantae; phylum Streptophyta; class Pinopsida; order Cupressales; family Cupressaceae; genus Sequoia; species Sequoia sempervirens. The sequence goes on along the minus strand of VDFB02352388.1, from coordinate 24,749 downwards.
CTCCAACATAACACTGCTTCTCTCTCTGGGAAAATTTGACTTTGCTTATTGATCAACCAATTGCCTGATAATTTCGAGAAAGATTAAATTTCTCTTCAGCTATGTGTGAAGAAATGAGTTGCTGAAACTCATTATAATGCTGAAGGATTGAATTCGTTTTAGCAACTGCCATATCCTTTCTCGATCTCGATTTGTTTTCATTTATCCAAATAGGCAAGTTTCCTTTTATTTTCCGAAAAGAATCAGTCTCGAGCTTATCCAAGCAAATCTTACTGATTTTCAAAAATTCGATTTTTCATTTAATGTTTATCCTTGATTTTTCGAGTAAAAACATTAAATATTTAATTAAATTCATGGCGAATTTAATTTTTCTCGTCGGATTTCATCTTTGCCTGGCGTATTTTGTTTTCTTTCAATTCGTGTCTGGCAAATTTGATTTTGTCCAAGGCATTTTAAATTTCCAAGCAATTGAAAATAAATTATTAAAATATTAAAAATATTTTAATTAATTCCAACCCGTTCATTTTGGACCCATGGCTATTTCGATTTTTCCTTTGTTTTTCTTGGCTAAGAGTTTATTTTCCAATTTTGTCCTTAATTTCGTCTAGCCAAACCAAAATTCAAGCCATTCCGTCGAAAATTTTATTGCCAGATCCATATTTTTCTTTGCCAAGGCGAAATTTTCTTTTGCCAAAGTCAAATATTTCCTTGCTCAAACGAATTTTTCTAGGCAAAATCCTCATCTGGGTGTCTTCATCGGTCGAATTTCTTGGACGGTTGACAAATTCTTCTTCCTTCTGGCCAAGGACGATCCTTCCTTTCTCCTTGTCTTGTGCATTTTTCTTCGGTCAAAGTTGTCAATTTCTTCGCATTTTCTCCATACTTAGGCAAATTTAATTTCTTTTCCTCATCGTGTTAGGCACATTCCATTTTAGTTCTTTGCCAAATCCCAATCTTCTCTAGCACGTGTCCTTTCAAACTTGGCACTTATCCTCTTGAAAGTGTCAGGATACTTAGTCGAAAATCTTCACTTTTCATCCCTTAGCCTCTATACTTAGGCAAATATTCGAACTTTTCTCTTGGACTTGGCATTAACACTTAGCCAAAAATCATCCTTTTATTCTCTTAGGCGGACTTCCTTAGCATTTTGGACAAGCATCATGGACTTCTTTGGCACCTTGCTAGCCCCTTCCAAATGCATGGCGGACTTCATAATCATTTTGGACAAGCCTCTTGGTTGTCCCTCTTTTCTAGGGCGGACTTCAAAGCTCCTTGGCATTTGTTCTCATACTTTTATCCCTTTGGAAAGGATTCTCCACCTTTTTAGGCCTTCACACTTAGCTAAATTTCGAAATTTCATCCTCTAGGCACCAAACACTTAGCAAAAATTTTGATTTTCCTTCATTTTACATGCCTAGGCGGACTTTCAATGTCTTTAGCCAAGTCCCACCTTTCAAGGGCGGACTTTAGAACTTCTTTGCATGTCTTCCTTTGATGCATGGCGGACTTTAGGGGTCTTTAGGATATGGATGGCGGACTTTGAAACTTCTTGGCATGTCTTCCTTTGATGCATGGCGGACTTTGGAAGATCCAAGGATATTCAAGGGCGGACTTTGAAGGATGCAAGGATGTTAAGGGCGGACTTCAAGACCTCTTAGGATATGCATCTTGAGTGCTGGGCGGACTTCACCATCTTTCTGACATTCATACCTCTTTCTCTTGACATTCTTCCATGGCGAATTTCTGACTTAACCAGATTTCAAATGAATTTCATTATTTAAGAGCTGATTTTCCATGATTTCAACCTCAGATCTGATTGATCTTGAACTGGTTTAAACTGATTTTTCTAGATTTTGAACGTTTTTGGTCTGATTTTTCATGCTTTTTGAACTTTTTTTCCAGATTTTTCAATAATTTTTCAAATTTTCTCTTTGATTTTCTGAGAGTTCTATCAAGTTTTTTGAACTTCTGAGTGCGTTTTCAGAACTCGGGACCTTTCTAAAAATAGAAACTTTCCAAAAATAGAAACTTTCTAAAAATAGAAAAAGCAAACCCTAAAAAAAAAGGAACCTTGTTTGGTCCGAAAATGCCAAAATGAAAAATCGAAAAAGCAACTTTTCCTAAAAAATAGGAAGTCTCAGAATTGGCCGAATTCACAGTCGATCTTCGTTTCCTGGGCCTTCTGAGCGCTTCCATGACGTCTACGCACTGATTCAAGCATGGATTATTGACTTGGCTCGGGTAACTCTTGGCAGACTGACTGACTTGGAACCCTCAAAATGATGACCTCATTGTAAAAAGACAAGTGATAAGCGGTTGCGACATCGAGGCAAAAAGCGAAAACAGGGGGTCCCCATTTGCAATGGGGCGATGTGTGAAATGGTCACAACACTTCCACTTTCTAATCACCCAGATCCTGACGTGGGCAAGGTGAGAGCATACGGTGGTAAGGCTTAGAATATTGAGCTTTTAAGTAAAACCACTTCTTCAATGGGGTATGTAAATCCAAGTCTGTGAAAAGAAACCATCTGCTTATTCAGTGGGAATTACAACAAAGCAAAAGCACTTGGCAGCAAGCCGACCAATCAAGAGAGATCCTCTACTTATACAGTGGGTATAACATGAAAGTAAAGAATGCTCATCACTTATTTAGCGAGAGTGCCACTTATTCAGTGGGGTAAGAAATGACATGAAAGTAAGAAAGTTCAACCGCTTATTTAGTGAAAGCACCACTTATTCAGTGAGGTAAGTAGCAAATAAGTACAAGAGCTAATCACCAATGGTACTACCAAAGGTGTTACAAAGGAGCTCAATATTAAGTGTTTCTAGAATATCATAAGCTGATATTATACTATGAAACTGATGACAATTAGAAGCACAACTCCCAAAAATGATACCCCAACATGAAAATTAGTACTCCCCAACAAACTATAACAATGATACCTCAAAGAAAGACCCCCCCAAAGGGTTGTAGAAGGTCTGATATGTTGCTACTGCAGGTCTGATACAAGATTTCAGGTCTGATACGGAATGAACAGCAGGCTGGAAACAGCAACTAGCAACTACCCAATGAACACAACTTCACCAAATTGCCACAGTAACTCTCCCAAATGCTTGCAAAGCCAAAGTATATGCTAGATGCCTCCCAAAACACACCAAACAGCGAGGACAAAGGGCAGATTTCAGTCACCACTACCAAAGTACCAACTGCCCCAAAGTGTACGGCACAGCTAGAGAGACAACCTGCTCTAGAAAATCATAAACTTGCTCAAAAATTCTGAAAACTTGAGCAAAGGGGTGCCCAAGGACTAGGAAATATTGGTCCAATACCCAAAAGAGGATCCCCAACGCCCAAATCAGCATGAGTGAATAGGTGGTACGACTAGGCTATGAAAAGGTATAGACCAGTGGTACGACTAGGCTATGAAAAGGTACAGACCAGCAACAACAAATTCTGAAAAACCACTCCAAAAATGCTCCTACAATGCTGCAATTCATCACACACACCAAAAAGCATATCTAGAAGACATCATAAAAATCCAAAATTGATAATGAAAGGAAAGCCATCACCAAATAAGCTCAATGGTAACCCCTACAATGGGACTACTCCAACGTCCAACTAGGGAGTGTCTTGCAACTCTAAAACTGAAGCCAACCTTGATGGTTTGCGTCCTCAAAGCCCAAGGATTCTCACCACAAATAGGGAAGCACTTCGTTATCATAAGCTTGCATAATGAAAATGAGAGCAAGAGGGGGGTATAAATAAGAATTAGGGCTCCAAATTTCTAATAGCTTTTCCCTCCAAAAGGATCGCCACCCTTGGGAAATTATATTTCATTTTAATTTTTGCTTAAGTCCTCCTTTTGGGCGTCCAAGTTCAAGTCCCCCTTTTAAAACAACTTTAAGTCACCAATGCTAGGCGTGGGGGTTCAAAAGTGACTTTATAACTTAAGTTATTATTTGCCTTTTCCGAACTCCAAAGATGGTGGATGCACATACTGCCAAAAATATTAGGACTCCAACTACTGAAATAGCCATCATTGCCAAAAATAGAAACCCTGCACTAAACTGCTATTGAGACCACTACCAAAAATGGCACTTACTAAAAATAGTAAGTGTGTCCAAACTCAAAACTAGCCCAAACTGAGATGCAACTGTGACTTACTAAAAATAGCAATATTGCCCACCAAGGAACTCAAAAAACCCAAAAAAACCCACAAAATTCTCTAGCAAACCTCTGCAACTACCCCTTGAAATGTTGACAAGAATCCTCCAAGAATCTTGGAATCCCTTGAAATGCCTTCGAATAGCCTATGGGACTTTGGAAATAGGCGAACAGTCACTATAAAGCTTAGGACTGAGAAGGGGACATTACATTTGTTATATAAAATTGTGAAAATGCAATGCGCAATGAAGGTTTGTGTGGTTTCAAAGCCTTAATTTGCACTTGGTGGCGGGGGCTTTGCCCATCAATCCACCTTGTATCACGATAGGGAATGCACCAAGGGCACTACCCTTGGACTCCACAAGGGGCACTACCCCTTGACTCTATTGGAGGCATTGTCCCCAAACCACGAGTGGTGCTACCCCTTGACTCCGCTGAGGACGTTGTCCCCATACCCCCACGAGGGGCATTGCCACTCAACCTCGTTGGGGGTGCTGCCCCCAAACCCCTATGAGGACACTTCCCCTCAACCCCACTAGGGGCATCACCCCCAAATCCGCATAGGGGTGCTAACCCCCAAGCCCATTGCATTCTATGGTATCTATTAACCTCTAATTTTGATTTATATATGATGGAAATCAATAATATGTTCTACAAATTTAGTAATATGTGTTTTTTAAGAATATTGTTAAAAAATTATGTATTTTTAAATGTTTTATAGAATTGTCGAGTTATGGCTGAGTTTTTCCCCGAGTTTTTGCCGAGCCCCAAATATTTAAAAAATTGGGCTTGCCAAGTAATTGTCGAATCTGAGTTTTACATATATGTGCAATCCATATGATATAAATAGCATAATCTATGAAATAACGAGCAAAATTTGATAGTATCCACAAATTTTCACCCATTGGACATTAATGGCTCGTGAAGTTTTTGTTAACCATAAGAAACACTTGTTGGATTTGACTTGAAATAGCTAAAACACAAAATGCAAAGAAACTAGCCATGTTAATCTATGGATGAAAACTAAATTGACAAAAAAATGGCCATTCTATTAGAGAACATGTTAATATAAAATGCAATGAAGTATTTTACAAAAAGTACCAAAGGAGTTGAGGTTAAGCACTCAGTCCATGAATAGAAAGAAAGCAAAAGTTTCCACAAACTAGTTTGAGAAACTCAAGAAAGAAATCTATACAATCCTAGGAATATCAAAACAATATCTTAGAAAAAGCATAAATCCTCCAAATGTCCATCTAAGCCAGATGAATATATTAAGGTGTAAACTGAATAATAATTGACACCAACAACACTAAAAATACCAAAAACAACATTTCTAGATACATGTGACTGATGTGATGTTTACTAAAATGATATGCAACAAGTTGTAAAGCTATGATCCAAAGCTAAGGGGCATACATGGGATACAGAGCACAATTAATTTTGGGGTCAACAACCCTCTTCTCAATTCCTACATAACACCTATTAATAGTGGCTAATATCTTTCTATTTCTCCAAGTACTATCCAATATTTAAGGCATTCCATATCCTTGGTTGAAAACATGAGCTATATAAAGAAATGCACATTTTCAAATGGACAACTTCATGATAATTGATTATTTGGTCAAGTTTATGCTTTACAATCAAGGCTGTAACAAGTCAAATTCTTGCAGCTAAAAAGAGAAAAATATTGTAGTCTATATCTACAAGCAGAAAGTTAAAACACAGCTGTTATAGCATCAGTTTCCACCATAGGTTGTGTTGGCACCTATGTTCCACTGAGTTTCCCAGATGGGAACAGCAAGGGACAATGGGACATGTTTTGGGGATAGACTTTTTTTAGGCCATTTTAAGGGATGGAAAGGAATGGCTATATAAAAAATAGGGAAAATCTGTTAAAATATAGGAAATTTGAAATATTCATTTGATAATATTGATAAGCACTCATCATATACATAATAGATCCTTAATACACAACAATAGAGTTGAATGAGAGTTCGCATGTGAGACGAATAAATTAATAAATGTAAAAAATTGATGTCATAATGCATTGTCAATGTGCATATGAATATGTTAACATATTATCTAAAATTAAAAAATACAACATACCCAAAAGCTACAAGTTTCAACTAGAAAATGACAAAAACTTAGAAAGTATGCAGCTGCCTCTAATCTGCATCTACTAACACTAAATCTAAGCCATTGCCACTAGAAGGGGCTGCCTCAGACAATGGAACTCCAACCAATCCCTCTTGTGCCTACTCCTTAGCAATTTTTATGGTATTTTCGAGATCAACATCTCACCATAAAACTATAGTCTAATGATCTTGAAGTTGCAAGACACTATACGCAACCACTAACTTGTCTACTCATCTAGAGGTAAGTGTATTGATCTTGAGAAAGTGGATGAAGTTGTATGCAAACCAATTCCAATTTACAATAGAGGAACTAGCAACCTGCAAAAGGAGACAAATGGCAAGCATGGTTAACTCTAGTGTATCCTTCTCCTACCATGTCCACCATCCAATAGGGCTAGTTTGAGCTAATGTAGCTCTATTTATCCATGCCTCTAGTTTTATGAATGTTGGACCACAAAGATTAGTAAAGGCAAGCCGTTGTGAGTGAAGTATAATCAACTCCTCACATGAATACATCAATCAAAAGGCCTTCAATAACCCTTCCTTCATCTCTTCATCATCAAAAGGAGGCAACATCGCAACCTTGGGTGCATACCATTTGGGATTTAGAGCAAAGGTTTCCATATGAAGTAGGTTGTTCATAGTATTTTACCACCACATAACAATGGGCCTAATATGCCACTCAAATAATCTCAAAATTTGGATCCCTACTACAAATTGTTTGCTTCCTCTACCCAAGTATGTTGTCAAATATCTCATAAATCGCTCCAAGACTAGGAGAGTCCATATTAGCATAAATATTGACATCTACAATAGGTGAGATGGAGAAAACATATCTGCCAACAAATTTTTGAAAAAGAATGGCTCAAAACCAAATGACAAGTTAGAATATTAGAAACAATAAAATCAGTAATTGCTTGTAATGTCCCCGTTTTAGCTGACACTGTTTGTCGAGGAGTGAGCCTATTATTTCGATCCTCGTAGGCTGACAGATGTGTTCAGAGGATCATTTGAGGCAGTTACTCAGTGTTTAGTAGCTCCAGTATTGCAGTTGTTTCAGGTTGGGCCTTCGCAGAATCTTCCAGAGTGCATTTTCAGGAACTTTCTATTTTTAGAAAGTTAGGTCAGGCGGAAGCTGCTATTTTGGGCAGGGCACCTGGTTCAACTATTCAGCTTAGAGTCGACCCAGTTCAGCAGTTTGGTGATCAGACGGAGAAATAAGGAGTATTTAATGATTTATTAAATATTTAATATTTTGACTTTATATTAAAGTCACTTTATTGAAATATTTAAATATTTAATTAAATTGGCCTGTTATAAAGTATTTATTATACTTTATAATAAAGTATTAAATTTTGACTTAATGAATATTTATTATTCATTAAAGTAAAAGCCAATTAATTATTAATGATTTCTCCTAAAGTGAAAGGGCGAATTAAATGATATTATTAAATGATTATTTTAAAGGAGATTTGGGTCGAACTTTTTCAAAGGCAAATATATATTCTTTCAAGGCAAAATCGAACTATTATGAGATTATTATTCGACTTTGTCTTTTTGCTCTGAGCATTGGAGTTTGCAAACCCTAGGGTTTCTGGCAGACAGGCGTTTCTGGAGAACGAAAACTCTTCAGAGATTAGGCAAACTGAGACTGTGAAATACCAGTTTAAGCTTGCATCTGGGTGACTTCATTCAGGAGTTACAGATTGGATTTATTGACAGATTCATCAGAGTTTAGCAGAGATATTCATCAGTTGATAAAGGCGACTTGTTTCAGAGATCATTCTTCAGAGTCTTGGCACATTTTCCAAGGTGTCGTACCTCATTAAATGCTGTTGTACAAGCCGTACCAGCAAAGGCCGTACTTTCTCATCAGAAGAATTCACTCAGGCTTTTGATCTCCAATTTCTGGCAGTAGGGGCGCCTAGGGTTCTGGAAGTTATTCCTCTGATTTCGAGCTTGGCTATTGAACATCTGAAGCTGGCCGTACTTTTTCACATTTCCCAAGGCGGCTGCAAAAGAATCAGGTTTTTCATAATAAATCTGTATTTCCATTCATTTGTTGTTATTTACCTTTGTAAATGCTCTGGAACTTGAAATAAATGATGTGCCTTGGTATTCTGAGCATATTTAAGCTTATTGCAAGAAGTTTTGAATTTATATGAATTTATTAGCAATTATTAGAAAAATCGCAGCATTACATTTTGTCTGGAAACTCATCAAAAACACAAAAAAACCAAAACTTGCAAAAACAATAAAAAAATCAGTTAGGGTTTCGAATTGAGAACCACCAGGGTTCTGACAGTGGTATCAGAGCACAAATCTCCTGCCATCCTGTGCTTTTTCAGTTGCTTTTTCAGAATACAGTGTGCTTTTTGGTTGCCTTTTCATGAGCCGTGATACTATTCAGTATATTAGAGGCGAAAGAATCAGGCAAAGACGAGGATTGGACAGGTCCACCTATCCCTGAAGGTCAGACAATATCAGGAGTACTTGGTATTCACAGATCCAGTTCTGACAGCAGTGAAAACAGTGTTGCAACCCTAATGGCGTAACGCGGAGACTTCCTCGCCGTAGACCTCAGGGATCCAGAAGGCGCATGCGTGGGTGATATTACCATGAGGAGTTTAGACGGGAGGTATTGATAATATGATGGACATGATGTCTCAGCTTGATGGGTACCATTAGACGTTATTAACGCCAATACGTCCCTCATTGGCTACGCCACGTATTGGTCGGACGAAAGCGGGATCGCACTGCTGGATCAGCCATTGGCATCAGCACCTCGACAGCCGTCACCGATCTATCAGGAGCGTAGGCCAGGTCAGCCTACTTTCTTACCTAGGGAGACTCCACCACAGACTCCAGGGGCAGAGCAACAGGGGCAGCATCAGGAGTTTCAGCCACATAATGGCATGTCAGTGGCAGATGTGACGAGATTTCATGGTGAGTACATGTCACTAGCACCTGAGATCCGGCAGGCGTTATCATTTCATGAGTTTATGGATGTCCATAAGCCCAGAGGAGGAGGTAGATTTGACCGTAGACCCCCTCAGCAGCAGCAGCCACAGCCACAGGTGAACAGGGACTTGCAGTACGCTGTTAGCAAGATTACCTTGCCATATTTTGATGGGTCTGATAAGACATCAGCAAGGTCTTGGGTCCAAAAATTGGACAACTATCTTTCATTGAGGCCTATGCAGGAGGACGAGGCCATAAAATTTGCTACTTTACATCTTGACGGAGTAGCGCATGATTGGTGGCACCACGGCATGTATACGCTAGGCCATCATGCAGTCAATACCTACCAGGAATTCACCAGCAGGCTCATAGAGCGATTTGATAAAAAGGATCCAGAACTTTATTTCAGGGAGCTAGCTCAGCTCAGGCAGACAGGTAGCTTGGATTCGTACATTGGTGAGTTTCAGAGAGTTGCAGTTATGGTGACTGGCATTTCAGAAGGAGACTCATTATACTCTTCGTTGAGGGCTTGACAGAACCCATGAGAGGTTGGGTTAAGGCTTTTGACCCTCCTACTCTTCAGGAGGCGATGCGGAAGGCAAGGAGTATGGAGCTTGCTGCTCCGAAGAAACAATTTCAGCCTAAGACAAACAACTTGCCTGTGAGGAGAGTCATACACCAGTTGCAGAACCAAAAAGGAAACCAGTTGCAAGAATTGATGATGCAACTCGGGATGAATTGAGAAAGAAACAACTTTGTTATTGGTGCAAAGAACCCTACAGCAAGGAGCATGATTGTCCTTTGAGACCGAAGGGCAGAGCCAACCGCGCCATGTGGGTTTACTATGATGATGACGAGTCTGATGATTCAGACCAGCAGGTTGTTTCAGAACATGCAGAGGCCGGGAATGCCTCTATGGAGTTTGGGCCCGATGCCAACTTATCCCCGTTGGTATTATCTACTAGTGTACGGGATGACTCATTCAGGTTCAGGGGATTAGTGGAAGGACAGCGATGTATTGCTATGCTCGACACTGGAGCCACACACAATTTCATTGATGAGAGCTTCGTCAGCAGATGTAGACTCCAGACAGAGGATTTCGCTGGATTCAGAGTTCGGGTGGCAGATGGATATACACTCACTTGCACTCGACGGATTTGTAATCTCACTCTCATGCTGCTGATTATGAGTTGCAGGCAGACTTTTATGTAGTCAACCTGGGTGGGATGGATTTCGTGCTGGGTATGAGATGGCTGCAGGACATTAGTGTGTTCACCCTCAACTTGCCTAAAATGGAGATGAGATTTGAGGTACAGGGCAAGAAATATGTGTTGAGGGGGATTACAGATGGCAGCCTTCGTTCTATCTCTCTCGTTAGTGGGAAGAGTGGGATGGTTGAGGAGGATTTTGTGCAGACCAGGCAGGGTTATGCTCAGTACCCCGGGGGTTCTGAGGCAGTCGTTTGGGATCAGCCTAGTGGTTTGGTTCCGTTTGTGACCAATCCATTGTTTGAGACAGATGTTATATCTTCATACGACAATCCGCTCTTTGAGTTTGATGTGGGTAACTCACCTGATCCTGGTCTTGAGCAGAGTGATGATAGCGTTTGGGATCCTACTAGTGCACTGGGATTTCAGACTCAGCTCACGGAGGAGTATCACAGTGTGTATATGGTGCAGAGTGCATATGGCTTCATGATTGATCCGCATGTACACAATTTGTTTCAGGTGCACAGTTCTAGCATGCACGTACTTGATATGTTGGATGATAGTATATCTCGTGCAGTTTTAGGGGGTAAGTGTTGCTTGTCGTTTGACTTGCCTCCTTCTCACAGTTTCTTTAGATCAGACTGAGAACTTTGACGATCGGCATTGGCGGTCGGTCGGTTTATCGACACTTGTTTATTATTCGACGATAGATAAGATTTGCGAACGGCCTGGCGCGCCATCGCCGCAGCCTTACGTTGTTTCGTGCTGGCCGCAATCTTCGCAGCGCATTTTCGTGAAACTTTCATTTTGCAGTTGTGGCCGGAAGTCGCTATTTTTGGGCAGGCACCCGTTCAACCATTCAGCCTTGTGCCCACCCGCCGCCAGCCATGACCGCACGGGCCAGACAAGGAGTATTTAATGATTTATTAAATATTTAATATTTTGACTTTATATTAAAGTCACTTTATTGAAATATTTAAATATTTAATTAAATTGGCCTGTTATAAAGTATTTATTATACTTTATAATAAAGTATTAAATTTTGACTTAATGAATATTTATTATTCATTAAAGTAAAATGCCAATTAATTATTAATGATTTCTCCTAAAGTGAAAGGGCGAATTAAATGATATTATTAAATGATTATTTTAAAGGAGATTTGGGTCGAACTTTTTCAAAGGCAAATATATATTCTTTCAAGGCAAAATCGAACTATTATGAGATTATTATTCGACTTTTTCTTTTTGCTCTGAGCATTGGAGTTTGCAAACCCTAGGGTTTCTGGCAGACAGGCGTTTCTGGAGAACGAAAACTCTTCAGAGATTAGGCAGACTGAGACTGTGAAATACCAGTTTAAGCTTGCATCTGGGTGACTTCATTCAGGAGTTACAGATTGAATTTATTGACAGATTCATCAGAGTTTAGCAGAGATATTCATCAGTTGATAAAGGCGACTTGTTTCAGAGATCATTCTTCAGAGTCTTGGCACATTTTCCAAGGTGTCGTACCTCATTAAATGCTACTGTACAGGCCGTACCAGCAAAGGCCGTACTTTCTCATCAGAAGAATTCACTCAGGCTTTTGATCTCCAGTTTCTGGCAGTAAGGGCGCCTAGGGTTCTGGAAGTTATTCCTCTGATTTCGAGCTTGGCTATTGAACATCTGGAGCTGGCCGTACTTTTTCACATTTCCCAAGGTGGCTGCAAAAGAATCAGGTTTTTCATAATAAATCTGTATTTCCATTCATTTGTTGTTATTTACCTTTGTAAATGCTCTGGAACTTGAAATAAATGATGCGCCTTGGTATTCTGAGCATATTTAAGCTTATTGCAAGAAGTTTTGAATTTATATGAATTTATTAGCAATTATTAGAAAAATCGCAGCATTACATTTTGTCTGGAAACTCATCAAAAACACAAAAAAAACCAAAACTTGCAAAAACAATAAAAAAATCAGTTAGGGTTTCGAATTGAGAACCACCAGGGTTCTGACATTGCTTACCTCACAGTGTACCACCAATCATCATCAAGGGTCTTTTGTTTAATAGCTTTCCTTCAGCAATGTTTGCAAGAGGCCATCTACTCCACTCTGAATTAGCCATCATTACCTCTCGAGGCTCCTGCACCTCAAGCACTCTCTAACAAAATGAAATAACTGGCATACCTAGTCTCCACAGATTTGAGGAATTCCTTCTTCAAAAAAAATCCAAAAGAGAGCATGTGAGCCATAGTAGTTACAAATGAATAGTTGAATATCTCTACCTTCTACATCCACTTGTTGCACCCAATCTATCTTCCCTATGTCTTTCAATGCATTGTTCAATGCATGAACACAACATGGGGTCCAAAAGATGTGCTTGTAAGCACCTTCCACCATCATGCCAGCTAATTTACATGAGTGTTGAATCAATGATCATCTGTAAAACATTTGAAGTCCCAACCTTCTCTTTGACCCCTCTTGAAATGTGAAATTGAAAGTTGGCATCCTTGTGCTTCCCTAAACAATGTTGTACATGTGACTATGATATTGATGAATGGTTAATGTCTAATATTGGTCCACCCATCCATGACAATAGAGCAGCTCATCCTAATCCAAGTCTACCTCATGTCCTCCATGACCAAACTCACCTTAGTGTCAAGAAAGGTTGTGCATAGTTTACGTTCTCAAAAGGGGGTGATTAAGGGACCAAAAGAACTACATCTTTGAACATTTGTTTGAACCATAGTTTGCAAACTCAAACTCGCCGCGGACTCGGTAGCCCAAAAATATGACTCGGACTCTGGACTCGGCACGGACTCGGGAAAAGACTTGGCTAGGACTCAACAAAAAAAAACAAGAACAAATTAATGCATTTAGAGAACATAAGAGCCTAATTTGATTATCAAACACTCATAATTCAAAGATTACACATGTCATATGATCATCAAACACTCAATAATTGAAATTTCATCATTCATAGTCATCAAATACTCATAGTTTCAATGTATAACAGGATCATAAGTTTATAAATGTTTACATATAATCATGTCAAAAAGAGGAAAACATTAACAACCACATGTAATCTACATCTTCCTCTTTCCCCTCCCAATGGTACTCAATTTTGGAGGCCTAGAACTAGAAGGTGCCCATGCTATAGTATCCAAACGAGGACTAGGAGATCGAACAGGGGAAACATGATATTCAAATGTCTTTGTCGTCCTCCATGGCATCCAATCTTGCTGCTTCTTCTTCTTCTTCTGTTGCTCTCTCTAATTCAGCAAGATCCTCATCAGTAAGGAAGACATCAGCCTCATCATTTTGTTCATCAATAGTCCATTCACCATATGGATCAATGTCATCCAAGTCAATGGACTCGTGTGAAACACCCTCCACCTTTCTAGTTCGAAGGCAAAGGTTGTACCGAACAAAAACTCAATCATTTAGGCGTTGTTGAGTCAACCTGTTTCTCTTCTTTGTGTGAATGTTCTCAAATAAGCTCCAATTGCGTTCACACCCAAAAGCACTGCATGGCTGTGACAAGACACGTATGGCTAGCTTTTGAAGATTTGGTGTGCTAGCACCATAGTTCTCCCACCATAGATCTACAAAAACATGTTTAAAAAATATAAGTATTAAGAAATAAGAATAAAGTAAACAATCTATATGTAAGAATCAAGTTTCTAATTTCATTTTTTACCTGGTTGTTGTTTTCCTCTCCTTTCAATTGCTTGTTGGGAGGAAAAGAGTCTCCCCTCTGCACCCTTGTAGACCTTGAATAGATAAAAGAAAAAGTAAATCAAATATAGAAAATTCATAGATAGTCAAGGCTCAACATTGCAAATTCATAAATAAGATGCAACAAATCTCACCTCCAACTCATCAAGCACTTTATCTCTCAGCTCACGATCAGGCACCATCCTATCAATGCATGACAAGACCTTCCATGACCTCCTCATCCGCCTTAAATGTGTCCGAGAAGTAGAACTTCGGATTCAAGAAGTAGGCAAAGGCATGAATTGGCTGGTGGAGTTGGTGTGTCCATCTCCGATCAATGATGCGCCATATGATTTCATATTTCCTTTTGTTGCCGCCATAGTAACAGTGATATGGCCTCTTTGGCCCCATCCATGGCCTCATAGATGAAACCCATTGGCATGCCATCTCCATCCACCATACGAAGAACCCTCACCAAAGGTTCTGTCACCTAAAAAAATGAAAACAAATGTTAAATTATAACAAAATTAACCCCTCAAAAAATAAAAACAGCCAATAGATTATCATGTATAATTTTTTTTTGTGTGATTGCTACTTACCCCCATCAACTCCTCTCCATTTTTGATGAATGTCTCATCAAAAACTATGGCAACAATCCTCTCCCCTTCAGGTTTATTGGAAAATGAGGACTCCTTCCAAGCATCGGACACAAACATTTGCTTGAGATGACCGGCACCAAGAATGCTTTAGAATGTGAGGAAGTGGCTAGCAAATCGTGTCACTCCAGGTCGCACAAGGTCCTTGCTATTTGTGAATTTCCTCATCAAAGAAAGCACCCAAGTATGGTTGTAGATAAATTTTGTAACACTTTTTGCATTTTCAACCACTCTTTTGACCTATGAAATCTTCCCAATGTCCTCTAGCAATAGGTCTAAGCAATGTGCAGCACACGGAGACCATGCAATTGTGGGATACCTCTCCATAAGTAGTCTACCTGCAGCTACATATGCAGTTGTGTTGTCCGTGATGATTTGGACAACATTATCAACTCCAACCTTCTGGACCACCCAATCTAATAGATTGCATAAAGTCTCAGCATTTTTAACTTCATGGGAGGCATCTATTGATTTTAGAAACACCAATCCACCATTAGAGGCCACTAAAAAGTTAAGGAGAGTTCTTTTTCGTCCATCTGTCCACCCATCAGATAAAATGCTACAACCTTTCCTCCGCGAAAATTTCTTTTGTTCATCAACCACAAGCTGTGTATTCTTTACAGCGTCCTCTAGCAATGGCCCACTCAAATCTCTGGATGGTGGGGTCTTAAACCCCTTTCCTGCAACTGTAAGGGCATTCACCAAACCTTCCCAATATGGACTGTTTGCAACAGTGAAAGGTAGATTATTGTAGTACCAAATGTTTGCAGCAGCCATCCTAGCTTCTTGATGCTTTTCCTTATTCCAACCGGTACCTTCAAGTGAAGGTTGTGCTCCTAGAACATTACGTGGAATAAAATAATTTGGTCCTGATGAAGGACCCTGACTAGCACTAGCAGTAGAAAATGAACCATCAGGACTCTCACCAAAAGATGAATGTGGAGCACGGAAGCTTGGACTTGCAGCACCATGGGGCATAGATGGTGTAGAATGGGATTGGGATCCACTCATCGCTGCTGCTAGGGCATCCTTTGTTTTTTGTTTTTCCTCTTTTTAAGCTCATATTCAGCAAGAAGGGCCTTCATCTCTCTAATAATCTCAGGAGCAATCTTCTTGCATCCCTCCACATTTTGCCTAGGTATTCTAGCAAGGTGGTACTTTACTCTGTTTATTCCTCTTGTCATCCATTTATGGCATTCACTACATGTCACTTCACCTTTTTTATCTCCTAGAATTCCATACTTCCATGCAAGGTCTTTTTTCAATCCCTTTGGATTTGAAGACGACATTACTGTTTCAAGTTCAACATGGAAAAAAAAAATCAGCTAGGGTTGCTAAAAAATCAGCAAATAAACGTGATTCAAAGTTTCAAACATTTGCAAAAGAAAAAGAATGCAAAACCAAAGTAGAAAGTAGAAATAATAAGAATTAGGCTATTAAGGAAAATAGAAAAAAATTAGCAGCATTTCCCCTTATTTTTCTTGATTTTTTTTTATTTTGAATGCAAGAAATTGAAGAAAACAAACAAAAAGAATTGTTAGATCACTTACCTGGTCTATTTTGATCTTTTTAGATCGTTCTCCTTGCTTCAATCAACCCAAATCACCTTGCAGACCTGTTTTTCACAATTGAGAGTCTAAAAATAAAAAAAAACATGGGTTTAACCCATTTTATGACTCACCGCGCAGAGAGTCCCGTCGGGACTCCCGGTCCGAAACAGACCTCGCCAACCTGAGCTCAGACTCGGTGAGTCCCGATCAGACTCTCCTGGACTTGACTCCCGAGTCCGCGGCGAGTCAACGCAGCCAGGGTCGGGACTCCCGAGTCCGCGGCGAGTCCCGAGAGTCTGCAAACTATGGTTTGAACTAAGAATGTGCCATGTGAATTGGTATGGCATGGGCATAGAAAAAAATTGGCAATAAGAAACTCTACAATATCCCATGCTTGCATATATTGAACATACTTGCAATTGCCCCCAACCCCTCACTAGCATAGTCTTTCTCCTCTTACTAGCACCAGTCTTTCTCATTTCTCTTGTGGAAATATCACCACTACCACTGGCAACCATGGATGGCATAAACATGGTTTGTACTAACATTGCACACCCTTGAACTCAGCTTCCATCTCCATATGCAATCTATTAACCTCTACCTTCCCATCTCTATATCGGACACACCTTAACCTAATGCACTATAAAGCCCAAAAGATGAGAATATAACTTGGTGTAGCTCCCTCTAGAATGTCTTGCAAATATTACACAACCACACTCTACTACCCCTTGAATTTTTGTTTTTGTTTTTGTTTAGGGCTATCACAAATTTGAGAAGAGGTTTTTTGAATTAAAATGGCCCTTTGCATAAATTTTTAAGATGGTGGAAGAGTATGCAAATAGGTCTTGTGACTATTCCACTTCACCCACAACACTCCCACACCATGATAAACCCCTAGTTGAGGCTAAAACTCTTGACATTTATTTCTTTCATTTCATATTCACTACTGTCACTATTGATTTCCATGTTTTGTAAAATAAATGCAATTGCAAACTGAAAATAGTTACCAAAAAAAAAAAAACTAATTCAAACATTTCTTACTTTTAACTTTTTAAAAAAACAAATGAAAGAATTACTTACCTCTTCTACTTCTTTTGAAACCTCATTGCTCACCACTCACTAATGCTGCCTTAGTTTTCATTTTTCCAATGACACCTTCAAACCCTGCTCAAAATGAATTTTGTTTCCACCAACTTAGCTGCAAACTTTTTTGGCATGTAAAAATGAATTAAAGTGAAAGTGGAGGCCTCTTTTCACTTATTTATGACTAAATGTGATGTGGGGGGCCACAAAAAGAACATTAAAATAGGTTTTTATTGATTTTGAGATTCTTTTTTAATTAAGCGTTTTCCATAAGGATGATCAAGGAGGTGAGACATTTCTAGGATGGCTAAGGCAAAAAATATATTTTAAGGGCAGCAAGCAAAATCTCCTTTGGTATTGGAATGAGGCAAAAAAACCCAGAGACGCATCCTAAAGGAACATAGGTTGGCACCAATTCTTATCTAACCTAAAAATGAAAAAAAAACATTAAGTCTTGAGCCCCCTTTGCTGCCTTGCCCCTATTTTGTCCACCACTGATATTTGATCAAAGAAATCTTCAACGGGTCCCCTTGGTTATATTTATGCTAAGTGTTATACTTTGCTTTCCCTCGTGCCTTTGTTATGTGCCTAAGTGTCAAAAATTTAGAAAATTTAAGTATGGGACTTTTTAAATCAATTTTCACTCTTGGACTGTTTTCAGAGTTTTCCTCACCTTTGTAACAATTTTGTCTTTTCCCCGATTCCCCATGCTTCAAGCTCCTAAGATTTCTTATGATGGTTTCCTTGGGTACTCTATTCCATAGCTCCCTATTCCTCAATTTCCCAATTCAATATCCTTATAGAGGTTTTAAGTTTTCACTTGAATCCTCGTCTACATCAATATCATTTCCCCATGATCTCGATTCCTGCCTCCCTTTTGCTTTCTATATTTTTGGATTTGGGCTTTCAAGAAGTCACTTACTTTGGTATCACATAGATGGTAGACCCAAAGGTCAAACCACGACATTCATTGGCATGTCTACATCGTAATCCTACTTTCCTAATCCTCTGCTCCCCACAGGTTGTCAAAATTTGCTTCCCTTGTTTGCTCTTTGATCGTGGAGGATTTGTTTTACCCAAGTCTCACTCCCCACTACACAACAAGACCATGGATTTTTCCTTACCACCTTCCCTAAAGGATGATTGTATCTTGAAGCTTTGAGTCTCGAAACCTCGATCCCCACTTTCCCTTGTGCAGTTTTTCATGGGCCTTCGGATCAGTTTATCCCATATTCCAACTAGTATCGAATATGTAAAGTCCCAATACTCATTCTCCCTCGGTATGAAGTCATTTCCAGACTCGGAATATTTCATACCCCATTCCCAAAATGCATTAGGTATTCAAAAGTTCCAAACCTTGCTTCCCACTCATACATTATTCTTGGAATTTTAGAGTTCTTAATACTAACTTCCCCCATAGCAAAACAAAAGAGAGAACCTTGATCCCCAATGTTTCATAGTTTTCTCTTTTTGGGCCTTCAAAATTTTGTTTCCTTGTTCACTTTGTATCCTAGCATTCCAATTCCCAATCCCCAATGGCATTGGGTATGCAAAGGTCCTAGTCCTCACTAAATCATCCTCAAAGCATTCTAATCCTTGGATCCCCACTTTTCTTAATTTTGAGAACTAGCCAATGTTATACACGACTTATTCCTATTAAATCACACATTTTGTTCACATCATAGTTCCTTGCTATCTATTATATCACTCGTTGATGCCCTATGTCTTCAATGATACATTGCCACCAATAAAATTAAAGTATGCTTCCCATTGACCCATGCCATGTACACATCAATAGATGCTAACAAGGTTTTTTAAGTTGACATGTTTGATTTTCATTGCATTGCTCAATTCTTTTACATCATGGAGTCAATCCTTGCCCCTTTAAATATTTTGCAATATGCAATGACTTCTACAACATGACACATGCTTCCATCATGGCAAAAGATGTCATTCAAGCATCCACATGTCAAATGGAGATTTATTTTTTGTCTCAGCACTTAGCCCCACTTCCCCTCAGCCAGTGTCCATGTAATGTCCCCTTTTTCGGCATGATCATGTTTGATGGTGGTTAGCCTATTTCTCAGACTCTCGTAGGCTAACAGGTTGGGTTAGAGGGTCAGTGGTACTTTCTGGAGAGATTGATCGTTCTTGTTTTCAGAGCTCAGTGACTGGTTCACAACAGGCGTTAGCAGTGTATGAGACTACCCCACGCACAGACACAGGGTGTTTTGAGGAGTTATGGGTTTTAAGTGATTTTAAATATTAATTGATTTGGACATTTAACTATAAAGTCAAATTGACTTTATATTTTTAAACACTCTAAATATTTCAAAAGTGATTTCATTTTAAATCACTTAAAATTAAATGAAGTGCTACCAAGTATTTAAATTTAACTGGGTTGAGATGAATTAAATATTAATTAAAAGATTTTAAAACCTAAAAGTGGCGTATCTTTATGGAAATGCGTGCCTTTGCATAAAAGGGCATTTCTGGCAATAGAAAATCATCTTTTGACTATTTCACTTTGCCTTGAGCATTTTCCCATGCATTCTCCTCGCGATCGGCTCTGAACAAACTCCGGGCTATCAAGAACGACACCTCTCTCTCTTCAGTTGTGAGCACCTTTGAGATTGTGAAAGCATCACTAACTGCATTAGAGCCTGCAGGTCTCTACAACCATAGAGATTATTTATATTGAGATTGTTTGTTGTTTGCAAATAAATGAGGGTTTCTACTGGTGGCGCATCCTTCTTCACAGACAGAGGTTTCCAGCAGAGTTTACTTGCATTCTTTTCATAGCCGTACGGCCTACATTGGGATTTGTGCCTAGAGAGAGGCGTGTTAAGGGTTTGGCTGAAACGCCTCCCTTTTGTGTGGGTTTTGACTTCTATCATTGGCGCCTAGTTATTTCAGAGGATTGTATCCAGTTTCGAGACAGGAGAAACCACATCTGGAGATTTGGCGTGCTCATATGCTTGATTTCACCATTTCCGGCTGGCAAGCTGGCTACTGTTTTAAATAAAATAACTGGAGACTTTCTGGTATGTCTGTTATTCATGATCTTATTGTTTCAGTATAATAACAACTTCTGCATTTCCATTCTGTGAGAAATTGCTATATATTTCAATTTACAAGCTTAAATATGTTGCGCCCCTTCTCTTCTGTCTATTAAGAATTCTCTAAAAAACTTAAAAGACACCTAAAGACTTTAAGAAAATTGGGGTTTGAGGAAGAGAGCCAGCAGGGCTCATCACAGTGGTATCAGAGCTATTGACCTGCCATCCTATTGGGTAGATTGGACTTTGAATCAGCTAGTTAATCATGGTTACTTCAAGTACCCAAAAACAGTGGGACAAGAATATGGAGAAGCTTAAACAAAGTTTGAAAAAGTTGGATGAAAATCAGAAAAGGATGAATGAATTGTTTTCACACCCTACAAACATAGACAAAGCAGCACGGTATATGGCATCCATCTTTAGATCTACATCACAAAACAAAAGTGAGAAACATGAGGCCTCTATAGGTGAAGTATCCAGAAATCTTTACAATGAATTTTCGGCAGCTAGTGACCAGCATACAACTGATCCTATGGAGAACAAAAAACAAACCTACATTGAGGAAGATGTGCACGGAACACTTCATGATGACAACAAGACTGGAGAAAAGCAAGTAATGTTTGAAGACAAACCAATTGTATTAGAGCAGCCACATGATAAGTTTTCTTGTGATGCTTCATCAGCAGAAATGTATGAAGATATGGCTTCTACAACTTCTTTTGAGACATCCTATGAGGTACATAGCAGCAGCACCTTAGATGTTGATGACAACACACATGATGCTGCTGATTATGAGGTGAGTGATGCACATTCAACTTCATGCTATAGTTCAGATTTGGATGGAGAACAGGAAGTGATTCAAGAGGGATTTTCCTCTCCACAGTACTATCAGGGGTTAGAGTTACACAGTTTTGATCAGCGTGGTGTTGTTCAGTTTGTGAACAACCTTTTGTTTGAGGTGGAAGCTACTATGACTTATGATAATCCACTATTTGTGTTGGGGGTTGATCACACAGTGGACCCTAACCGTGAGATGTGCAGAGACAGTGATGTTTGGAGTCCTTACAGTGTACTAGGATTTCAGACACAACTCACGGAGGAGTTTACAGGTGTGTACAAGGTGTTGAGCACATACAACTTCACCTTTGATCCGTGTGTACATGAGTTATACCAGGTGCACAGTCTTGATATACACGTGTTGGACATGTTGGATGACAGCATATCTCATTCAGATTTGGGGAGCATGTGTTGTCAGCAGATTGACTTGCTTCCTTGTGAGTTTCTCTCTCTTGTATCAGATGGTGTTGAAATTGACAGGGTACAGCATGATGATTCAGTTGATCAGATTTGGGAGTTACAGGAGACAGTTGATGATAGGGACATTTCTTACCAAGACTATCCTTGGGATCCCCGGGTGGAAGGGTTGATTCTTTGTTACGCTGAGATTGCTTATGACAAGCAATTTTTTGGAGGCGGACTGTGAATGTCCCTTTTCAGCAATAATGATCATGTTTGATGGTGGTTTACCTATTTCGTGACTCTCAGAGGGCTAACAGTTGGGTTAGAGGGTCGTGCTGGGTACTTTCCGGAGAGATTGATCGCTCTTGTTTTCTCGTGAGCTTAGTAACTCCGGGTTCACAACAAGCGCTATAAAGGTATGAGTCGCATGTTCTCCTCGACTCAAGACGTGATTATATGGTGTTTTGAGTGAGTTATGGGTTTTTAAGTGATTTAAATATTAATTGATTTAATATTTAATTATAAAGTCAAATTGACTTTATATTGTTAAATCACTTAAATATTCTCTAAAAGTGATTTAATATTTTAAATCACTTAAATGAATAAAGTGCGCCAAGTATTTAATTCATGAACTATTGAGATGAATTAAATATTATTTTAAAAGATTTTAAAACCTAAAAGTGGCGTATCTTTCTTGGGATTCGTGCCTTTGCATAAAAGGGCATTTCTGGCAATAGAAACTCATCTTTGGACCATTTCACTTTGCCTTGAGCATTTTTCCTATGCATTCTCCTGTGATTAGGGTTTGAACAAACTGCCATTGAAGAACGATACCTCTTCAGTGTGAGCACTCTTGAGATTGTGAAAGATCAGTCGAATCAGTGCATGTTGAGAGCTTCAGCCAGAGGTTCTACAGATTCATACAGAGATTATTTATATTGAGATTGTTTGTTGTTTGCAAATAAATGAGGGTTTCTACTGGTGGCGCATCCTTCTTCACAGACAAAGGTTTCCAGCAGAGTTTACTTGCATTCTTTTCATAGCCGTACGGCCTACATTGGGATTTGTGCCTAGAGAGAGGCGTGTTAAGGGTTTGGCTGAAACGCCTCCCTTTTGTGTGGGTTTTGACTTCTATCATTGGCGCCTAGTTATTTCAGAGGATTGTATCCAGTTTCGAGACAGGAGAAACCACATCTGGAGATTTGGCGTGCTCATATGCTTGATTTCACCATTTCCGGCTGGCAAGTTGGCTACTGTTTTAAATAAAATAACTGGAGACTTTCTGGTATGTCTGTTATTCATGATCTTATTGTTTCAGTATAATAACAACTTCTGCATTTCCATTCTGTGAGAAATTGCTATATATTTCAATTTACAAGCTTAAATATGCTACGCCCCTTCTCTTCTGTCTATTAAGAATTCTCTAAAAAACTTAAAAGACACCTAAAGACTTAAGAAAATTGGGGTTTGAGGAAGAGAGCCAGCAGGGCTCATCACAGTCCACATGGCATGTTTTAATTAGCAAAAGATAATAGATAGTTGAGCAGCCCCTGGAGTGCTTGCAAATGACCAAGATACCAACCACCAACCAAATTGCATCCTAGTGGCCAAGCTTAAAGCCTCCAAAATTGAAATTAATCGTTGTGCATCGCCCATTTGATTTGAATAAAGCACCAGGGGAATACATCTTAGCCATCCAATAAGGGACAGGTTTTATCTATTGCAAGCAAACAAATGGTGTCAAATTTATGCAAGCAAATTGGAGGAAGTCAAAGATTTATTTTTCCTCAATTGTGGAATAAAGATTCATGCCAATGTGCAATTACGGATCAATTATCTAAACCAAGCTATGTGTCACAAGGAAAAACTTGAGCAGGCAAAGATGATTTTCAGTTGGAGCAAAGCATAATGTATGGGTGATGTTTCTCTTATGAATTTGACCATGAAGATGGCTCAAAGATCTGTTTGGTATATTCTTATAGGCTCATTTGCAATTATAGGACAAAGGTCCAAACCAAGCCAAATGGCAACGACATGTCCAATATGGAAATTTCATTTGCTATAAGATGTAATTTTTTGGGTCTTGTAAAGGGTTGATCTCTACTAGTTCTCAACAAATTCTGGAATATCTAGGCCAATCTAGGGTAATCAGCGTTGTAATTAGGTGTAGAGATCAATGTAAAGCTCTAGGAGAATGTGAATATAGTCTTATTTTGAGCTCAATTTCTGTAATGACATTGTTTTTTCTCTTTAGTAAATCGATATAAGCCATACTTATGTCTTTATGATGCAGTTTGTCTCAATTTTCTATTGATTGTTTAAGGGAATCTTGCAAAATTTTAAGTGCCCATTTTTTGTATTTGTATCAAAGATTAGTTAGTTTTCACCCCAAGAATGCAATAAGCCTTTCTATTGGGAGTGCCCTGATAGAAAAATTTTCTAGCCTGATATGTGGGGTATTTGAACTAGGAATAATTAATTAAAAATGGATTGTATTGCTGAGGATATGAAGGCATTTGAGGGTCTAAGCTCTACAAGACAAAGCCAAGTAAATCAGGCTCATTTGAAACTATGAATTACTTTGTCACTGTTATTGTTAGTTCTGATATGACTTTGTTACTACAAGATCGACCATTGGTCTTTGTTGTTTGCAACTAATTCAACATTCTAAAATTAAATGATAATCATTCACTCTATTATAGTAAATTATTTCCTAATAATGTCTTATTAGCATGCATAAATTCGGTATTGTAAACCTTAACCATATCTTTTGTGAACCAACAAATTTGCTGACAATTCTTAGAGAGCAATGCATACTAAAGTTACCAAGTTAGCAATGAAGTAAAGAATTATGAATGTTGTCATCTACGGGAAAATAAATTTGTTCTACATATGATGTTGCATTATAACCTACTATAGATCCACCTTGTTGAGAGATATATGGTCTCTAAGTCTGGTAAACCAATATGAAGACATAGAAAGAAAGCCTATCTTAGAACT
>VDFB02352387.1:0-18151 GCA_007258455.2 Sequoia sempervirens | reverse complement strand
CCATTTCAAAAAGGTTGCGGTTAGGCTATCCAGAGCTTCATAATACACTCCTAGGGCAGTACCATCGTCCAAAACATATGGGTCTTGTAATCTGGTGAATGCACGGTGAAACCTATTATTGAAACTGGCTATGGGTTCGTTAACCTCTCTCTTAACCTTGATGAACTGCAGGTATAACTCATTGGCACTGATGGGAATCCGGAACTTCTGTAAAAAGGCCTTCTCAAGGTCATTCCAATTAAGAATTGAACCGGCAGGGAGATGGTTATACCAATAAAAGGCTTCTTCTCCCAGTGAATAAGGGAACAACCTACAAGCAACATCCTCATGAACTATCCCCCTGTCCTTAAGGCAAGTCTAGAAAATTCTCAGGTGCTCTTCAGCAGTCCTGTTTGGGTCGTTATCATGGAATTTTGAACAGAAGTGTTCAGGGTTCTTGGGCATAACATTGTAGGCTTGAAAGAACAAAGGTGATGGATTATTGGCAAGGAAAGCCATTGGTAATAGCGGAGGTGGCGGTAGTGGTTGGTTAATCACGGGCTGGGGCTGTTGAATAGGAACGGCCTCAGGAATAGGTATAGCCTCAACCTCAGGATGTGAAGATATGGACGATGTTGGTGAGGGGATGGGTGATGATGATTCTCCTCTCTCTCTAGTCCTCCTTGACCTATTGGAAAATTGAAGTTCTTCTAAATCTTCCTCTCTAGTGGTGGACCTGGTATTTCTCCTATATCTCTATGGAGAGATAGCGTTCAAGAAACGATCCAGTGTGCTCATTCAGGCCCTCCTTCTAGCGCCAATCTGTTGATGGTGTTTTCTGCATAGCAACAACTCAGACATAATATGATATCCTATCTCTCTTGAAAGGTTATTTTCAATAACGAATCACTGAAAATCACCCCAAGGTCTCTCGGGTGTTAGGTCATAACAATGCATAAAACAACTCAG
Organism: Sequoia sempervirens; assembly: GCA_007258455.2. Classification (NCBI taxonomy): domain Eukaryota; kingdom Viridiplantae; phylum Streptophyta; class Pinopsida; order Cupressales; family Cupressaceae; genus Sequoia; species Sequoia sempervirens. The sequence goes on along the minus strand of VDFB02352387.1, from coordinate 17,203 downwards.
ATAAAATGTGAAATTGCTGGTAATCACAATGGGACCTTACTACAAGCAAACTGTACCTTTTCAATTTATCAAATCTGAAAATATGATGATCTTAAAATCCTAGATCTAACCGAATAACAAAGAAATCGCAAAAGATAGGGATGCAAGGAAGTAATAAAATCTGAACTACTACAAGGACAAGCAATGCAAATGACATATATCTGGAATGGACCTATCTCGAATAACCAATTCATGTTCGACCCACAAGGCAATCTTACAAGAACAGTGCAATCTTCTGAGGAATACAGATTTTCAAATCATAGACTTGCATCTACAACCGAACTTAAGCACATTTGAATATACGGTCCAGGTTGACTTTACCAGCCTACTACAATCAGATAGTTGCTGGGAGTATAGACCAGAGATAGCTACAAACATTCTAAATATAAAATCACAAACATCATTTATCCAACTGAAACTAATTTATTTTTTTGATTTTCTGAACCCTAAATCTTCAAGCAATTTAAAAGATAGAACAAAGGAACCATGCAAGATGAGATAACACAAAGGATTTCACCAGGAATAACCACAATGTCTTCAATTGTATTAATCACCAGAAAATGCTGCAATAATTCAACTGTTCTGAATATAGTGTTTGCTTCAAGAAACTTCAAATACTCTAACTATAGCTCTTGCTCTATTATTGTCTTGCTATGTCTATAACCAATGTCTAACCCTTACAATGAGGCAAGAATGCCTATTTATCAAATTTTCCCCCCAAAATATGTTGGCCCAGCCAAACATTTTACAAAATAATCAAAACCGCCAAAACAGGTCGGCCAAGGAAACAAACTAAGGCACACATTTAATGCCATCATCCAAGTCGGCCAAGGCACAGTCCCCAAGGAAGTCTGGTCCAATGCATGCCCTATAATAATAGGGAAGCACAAATCTCAAAAAGAGCATTAACTGCTACTCCCTTTGTCTTTCCTCTGCGCTGGTGACCCTTGGACCTTCGAGAATATCCCATCCAGCTCAACAATAGGTGGCAACGGCAAAACCCTGAGTCTGCATTTAATTGAATCAATTCCCTCATTGGACCGCACAACAGTTTTCTTCCAGTCCTTCCTGCTGGCCATGTACTTGTCTATCACTGCCAAGTAGGTAGCTGCATCATCAAGCAAATGGGAGGTGACAGCTCCATCAGATTCTGGGGCATAAACCTCATGCCACCATTCCTTCAGTTGATCTAAGCTCAAATATTTGGGAGCTATTTTATTTCTCCCTGTCATCACCTCAAAGAAGGCAATGCAACCATCATAAATTGCAGTGAGGTCAGCATCAATTGATTTCCTTCGCTTTTGTATCTTTTTCAGGCCTCCCTGCCTGATCTGCAATGCCTCGAACCACTCCCATGGTTCATCCAATCTAGCAGAAGGAAGGATTCCATCTTTGCCTAACTGATCCTTGCCATATCCTAGAATAGTCCTTGATTTCTGCAGTAGGAGGTCTATGTCATTCTTATCCTGAAACAAGATGCCCTCTAACAGCTCCTTTTCCCGGACTGCATCCTTGCCCATAGACAGGATCTCTTTGATAGCTTCATCCCCTTGTTTCTGGACACCCATTAACCAGTCTGTGGCAGCCTAAGCGGAGGCCTTCATCTTTTCAATTCCAGAGATTGTCTCCTTAGGCAGAAATCCCGGAGTAGTAGAGGAGGAAGGATGGAGAGACTATAGAGGCTTCATTACCTCCTCCAGACATTTCCTCAATCTTTCATTTTCTCTTTTCAGCTCTCGTTTTGACTGGGTCTCCTTCTTTAGTCTGTCAACAATTATAGCACTCGACCCTTCAAATTCCTCAATATCCTGCTCCAGGGAGGTCGGCCCAAGGTTAATAGTTTGAACATTGTAATCCTGGCCTGTTACCTCATCTCTTGTTTTATCTGCAGCAGGGGTGGCGATGTGAACTACCCGGTTATGCACCTCGTCCCTTTCCACCTAAATCACCCCCTTGAACCTCTTTCTTCCCCTCACGGGATCCGGCTCTCATCCCAGCCTGAGCGTTCCTCACCAATCACCCCGCTTCTTCTTTGTGTTCTCTAGCCACCCCGGCTGTGGTCAGTCCTGGATTCCTTCTCCTCACAGAGGAGTTTCTCCCCCCAGATCTTCCCGGCCACTTTCTCCCTTCTCTCAGAAATTTTGCCACTAACCTCCCTCACCATATTTTTGTTATCTTTCTTTCTCCCGAGTCCGCCACCTTTGATCACCTCTCCTCAAGTCCCACCTGGAAGCACCAAGGATGGAGTCTTTAACAGTTTCTCCTGCCTCGGTGATCCTGCGGCCCTTATCACTTCCGTGAACTTTGTATTGTACCTCACCGAGAAGTGTGTCTCTATTTCTCGCTTCTTTGCGCTCTGGGCCTCGGCTTTCATCAGATAAGGTTCTCTTTGACCAGCCTGGCCCCCGCTTACTCCCTCAAGCCATCCAGACATTCCCTCCCCGCTCAGAGCAAGCCTGCGGGAGGAGAAACACTTATCTCTTGCCTCAACCGGTAATGCCGTGGGCGGGAGTCCTTTCGGCCGCGGCAACATCCCCTGGGAGAAGCCCTTAATTTTACGTATATACTTTAGTCTTTTCCCCTCCAGAGCTCTCTACATCAACAATTGGAGGTTCATCCTCCGAAGTGGCCTGATCCTTCTTCTTCACCACCCTTGTAGTTCTAGCTTTCTTAGGCGGCGGAGGGGCATCCTCCTCTTCAGCTTTCTCTGCCCCTTCCTCATCTGAGGACTTGCTGATTGTCAGAGTCTTCCACCTGCGCTTGCCAATTGGTTTCCTCTTTGTTGCAGGTTCAGTTCCCTTAGGACCTCTGACTTTAATCTTAAATGGCGAGGTTTTAGCCATTTTCCCTTTGGGGTCCTCCTCCCCAGATTCCTCAGAAGTGGACATGGGGTTGAGATTCCCCATCAAATCGAAGGTACAGGGCACATTGGCATTCTCCAATACCCAGACTTTATGCTTAATCCAAGAAAAGGTGAATCTCAACACAGGAGTCATCAAGTCCTCCAATTCTGTCACCTCAGGCTCACTCCAATCAATGTCTGCAACTGACCTGTCCTTTATGGGCTCGTAAACATGGTCCTGAACCAACTTTCCATCATCATCAAGCTGATCCGGAATCAGCTTAACATTGTATTGTCTAATGGCCTCAACTGGCAGCCGGGAATATCTCCTCTTCCTTGCATCAAGGTCATCCTTGATATTGACCCAGTAGTCTTCCAGGTCCTCCTTATGCCTAAATTCCCGGGTAGCCCTCTTCTGTGCCTCTCCGGTTATGTCAAAGTTCATTCTCTTTGAATGGAAAGAGAATCCATAGGCTGCCAACTCTTCTCCTGCAATGTGAGCTGATTGGATAGACGCGCACATTTCTCCCACACCAATCCCAAGGGGGAAGTCTCCTCCAAAACCAGTCTTATGCTTTTCCCTCTTCACCACTGCATCAAACTCACAAATTTGTCATACAACCTCTAGCAGCACCATATGGTCAGTAGGATACCGGGGTAACCTGTAAGGAGCAGCCGGGCATCCATCAATCCGGAGGTATGTGAAGGTAGGGAACTGGATAAACCATGCTCCGTAATTCTTGATCAGCCCCTTAGCCCCATCAGATAATCTGATGTGCTCTGCATTTTGAAGTGTCCGGGTAATGTGCATTGTGAATGCATCATTGGCCCTCCTGTAATCTTTATGTCCCAAATGCAGCTCCGGATAGACTTCATAGATAATATCCTGCCCAATAGTTCCCATCGGAGTCAGTCCTTTGTAGGGATAGGAGATGGCCAACACATACATGATGTAGGAGGACATGGTGAACTTCTTTGCCTCTAGGACATTTCTCAGTTGTTTGTCTATCTCTGCACTAATGAGTCCTGCCCAGTGATAATTTGTCCCCTGACTCATCTTGGTGATCACGTGGACCATCCAATTCTCCAATACTCTGGCAGTTCTCAATCCGGCCACCCTGCTCAACAGTGTGATGGCATCATAGATATCCGGCCTGAATTTCACCCTGTGCAACTGTTTAGGCAATTTGGAATGGTGAGATTTTGGCTTCTCCAGCCATGAGTTGATGATCTGTTGAGCCTTAACCGGCTCATTTTCATAGTATGTTCGGGCAGTGTCAATGTTTAAAACACAGACCGAGGGGAGATCTGGCATGCTGAAGGCCCGGGCAATGGAAGCCGGACTGAAGTTGGCCAAGACTCGTCTCTCACTGCTGATCACCATCTGGGTATCAAAATTGTACTGCCTGGCACATTCCAAAATCAACTCATAACATTGAACCGCTGGAGGAAACCCGGCCACATGCACTAATCCGGAGTTCATCATTCCCAGTCTCAAAGCTGACTGATCCTTCTCAGCCGTTCTTTGTTTGAATTCCTCATAGCGCCAGGCACCAACATTCGTGTCAGATACCTCAGCCCACACAGAGGAAATCTTGCTTTCTGGGAGCTGGCTCTTCATATCTAATCTCAAACGTTCTGTCTCAGAGATTGAGGCTGCCCCTGCACCGGCTTTGGACTTCCCAGCAACAGCTTTACTTGATTCAGCCTACACATCCAAAAATTGTCATTAGAATCCAATCATTACTCATATTCCAGTTCAAAGGGTTAGCACAAATCAAATAAATCCATCAAAATCAATTGCTAACTACTAATCCATCGGGATCCGGAGAAATCAGACAGTCCGGGAAAATCACGCAATCCGGGAAAATACCGTCGGGGCAAAATTTCAGAAAAATCCGACCCAGACGGATTCCTGCTACCAAAGCATCATTAGTCGAATAAATCATTAATGCGCATGGAAAATCAAAGGATAATTATCAAATTCATTTATTGGCAACAAGAAATAAACATTAGACACTCATTCCATTAATCCTATCATCGAAATATCAAAAGAACAGAGCCAGACAGGAAATCCGGAAAAATCCGGATGGGACGGATTTTCGCGGACAGCTTAAATGTACCAGGAATAACCCCAACCCGCGAAATAAGCCCAAACCAGGAAAATCTGGGAGCGAGGAAATTCCGCGACGACCTCGGAAACCCAAAAAAACGACGAATGCAAACCAAAACTCAAATGATCACAGGATCATCCCTACCCGATCTTGAATGATCACAAAACAGATGACAAGCAACAAGACTCGGGACGCCAAGGACTTAGACCCCTCGAAAGCACGCAAAGGTTGAATCCCCACATGAAAATAAAGATGCCCTAATCTGAATGATCAAACCATCCGCCATTAAAACCAGAACAAGCTTTAAGGTTTTAAAATATCGGTTAAAGATTTACCTAAAGCCTTCTAATTCGAATAAGACGGGAGGCCAACATGATACGGGGCAAAAGCCACTCAAGCACAACAAAACTCTCGTCCTGGGCTGAATCACCAAAGGAAACCCTAATTCGCACAAAACATATTTCGCGCCTGAAACAATTAAGCACTCCGACCCAGAATCCCGTCTAAAGGATAGATACGTCATCTCATGGACGAATGGAATTCGCAAAGCAAGGAAAATGAGGTTTCAAAATAAAACGGGACGGACTCCGACTCTATAAATACAAAATCAAAATCAAATCAAAGGCCGACCCAATTCCAGCGATACCCAAGGCAAGAAACCCTCAATCATCATGCAAGCAAATGGAAGGGCAATGAATACATACCATGGATCAAAGCAAATGGAATCCGGGCTCAGAAACTCGACCACGCGGTAAACACGTCCGAGCAATGAAATACCGGCACAAGAACCCAAGAAATCCCCACGCAAACAAACTAAGATCAGTTCTCAAAGCTCCAAATGGAAATTCTAAATCGCCAGAGCAAATTAAGGAAGCAATGAAGTCAGAATGAAACTGAAAATGCCCTAAATTCGACCTTATACCCGCCTGAGCAAAGGTACCTCAACCATTAATGCGCAACAAGACATTTCTGACAAGTCTGGATACCTGAGCCCCAAGCAGAATTTCAGAAAATCCCAAAATGCGTGGAAACACAGATTCTGCGGAAATGCAGAAACCGAGGAAATCAGGAAGATCAGGATTTTGGCAGAATCCGGGAAAATCTGACAGGTCCGGAAAATCCCGAAGTCAGGTAGAAACCCAGAATCAGAGAATCCAGCCATAAACGGACAAGGAACCAGAGCCCGAAAAAATCCGCCAGCGACGGAAAATCCCGGATCCAGGTGAAAATCCGGACTTGGCCCAAAACTCAATTTAAATCAACTCCAACCTCAAGGAAGGGTCCAAGCGAGCAATACCAACATGTCAAGACTCCAAAATGATAAATCCAATAAAATCAAAGGTCAAAGACACCAAAAAAAGAGGGTCCCCACCCCAAGTGGGGCGTGTGTGCAAAAAAAACTGCACAACAAGACGATCACTGGCTGATGGATGTATGGCGGCGGGACTTTGGCAATAGGAAGGAAAGGTTGGAGCAAATAATGAGCAAGGTGGATCCAGATATAGAATGGATAAAGGAAATCGGGGCAGAATGCGCTCGTTATCTCAAGATGATGATAGAATATGATATGCCCGCAGTGCAAATGGATCAAAAAAAGGTGAAGCCTTACTTCCAAAAGAAGATGGAGGACGGGATGTCTAGTGAAATCATGGTGGAATTCATGAGTTTTGTTTCCCGTGCCTTCGATCAGTTAGAGCTATTTTGGGACTAGGGCTCAAAATATGATGAGGATTGGAAGAGGTTAGAGGACAATGCAAAGGAGTGGAGCTACCAAGTACTACGGTATGAAATCATTGAGGTAGACAAACTCCAGCTAGTCATCTTGAAGTTTGTGGAATACATAGCATTGAGAAGGCAGAAGGACAACCCTGTCAAGGATGAAGAGCTCCCTAAAGAGTAGCTACAGTAAAACAACAATCAGCTAAAAGACAAAGTGCTATAGTGTCGTCACTAGAGGACAAAATAGGGAAGGGACAAAATGTAATTTTAAATTGTGATATATTGGGAGTAGGTGAAACCCTATTTTGTAATGAATCTTGGCCACACAATGAGAATTAATCTTGGCCATTGATTTGACTTTTTGGGCACTATAAATAGGGCTCTCCTCTCATTTGCAAAGAGAGTTGAGTTGTTGTAAAGACATGCTGCAGAAATTTATAAGGAAAAGACATTGAATTGGTGCATTTTCTGAGTTTCTCACATGTTGCTTGATTCAATCTCCATTGTTAGATTTTTAACTTAGATTTTATTGTTGTTCTAGCTAATTGTTCTCTTTGCTTGGTAAATTTTAGGAATGCTGTCCTGTGATCATAAAAATTCCTGCTGTGTAGATGACTTCTTAGTCCATACTTTTTGTTGTTTGCTGATGGTAGATAGCTGTGTAAAGTTAGTCTGGGCTTGAATTCAAAGCTGCTCCAAAAATTTCATCTTTGTTCATGCATGCATATGGTGAATGAAAGACGAAACATTTGCAGACCTTAGAAGATAGCACAAATTCCATGAGACTGTGAGATTTCTGGTTAAGTGGAATATTGTTTCAGGAAGTTGTCCATTGTAGGAACTCCATTATCACTGTTCATAGTTAGTTGCAGGTCTAGGAACTTTCTCTCTTCCCTACCCTTTTTTCCTTTTTTTCTTTAATGAGTGACCTATGCCAAGGTTCATTGCACATTGTAAAGCTAAATCCAATGATAAAATGGAGTTCAAGACTGCTGTTTGAACCTCCAAAAAATGCACAATAACTTCTCCATCTTAGGAACTCCATTTCAAGATCCAACTTCCCATGCTTTGTAATCCATCCGTAAGTCCACCTTGTGATTCCAGCAAATCACATCAAACAATTGAGATATTCCAAGCACTGTCAAGACCTGACATTAGAGACCTTGGGATAGTGTTCTGCAATCTGATTGTGGAAGATTGTCTTTCAAGAGAGGTAGTGCACCTACACAATGCTTGTGTTGAAGAGTGCATAAAAAACACATCAACAGTACCTTTCACCTTAATGTAACCAGTTGTTCCAGCTCTACCAAATTGAGCTAAGGTGAAAAATTTGGTAACATTATGGCAATTTTTGCTGGGTGCTTGCCTGCTAAGCATGCCAGATCAGTTGCCTTGTATATCCATTGGGTATGGAGTCCATTTTTTGTCCTTTTATGACTCAAAACCTCTGTGACTCAACTGTGTGAAACAATATAGCAGCAAACAAAAAGCTAAAAGCAAACTATCATAACTCTGCTTAAGATAGAGTCAGAAAACCGTGTAGAAACTGCACTTATTGAAAACAAACAGAACTGAAATGAAACTAATGTGCAATGAGCACTTATTGAAAGCATAAAACTACTCTACTATATACATTTGCAAACTTTTGATCTTCAATAACATTGTTTGAGGTGAATCCCGTTGACAGGGATTAGCAACACCTCGCCATCCAGCTTTGAGAGCTGAAATGCATTATTCTGTTTGCATTATGTTATGATATATGGGCCATCCCACATGGCATCAAACTTTGTATGCTTGCTTGGTATGCTCTTGAGTTCATCCTATTTAAATACCATATCTCCTTCTCTGAAAGTTCTCTGGACAACTTTTCTGTCAAATGTCCTCTTCATCTGAGCTTGATGAACTTCTAGATTTCTTAATGCCTCTTTTCTTGTTTCTTCCAACTCCATAAGTCATGCAAGCCTAATTTGCATAGATTCTTCATCAAGTAAATCCAGTTCCTTGATCATAATTAATGTAGGCAGCTCAATTGAGATAGGAATTTTAGCTTATTTACCGTATGTCAGAGCGTAAGGTGAATTACCTGTTGCTCTTTTAGGTGTAATCCTATCAGCCCAAAGGGCTAGTTTCAGCTTCTCATGCCAGGTTCTCTGATTATCTTGGATTGTCTTCTTTATGATCTTTATCAAATTCTTATTAGTGGACTCTGCTTGTCCATTACCCCGAGGGTAATAATTTGAAGAAGTATTCATATAAATATTATGCTTTACTGACCAATCTAAAATTAATAAGTAGGAGGTATTTTCCATAGTTTGTCAAATTATGATATTGCTATCAGGATTCAACCGTGTAGTTTTCAAGTCAAACTCATTGACCCATGTTTCATGAGTAGTGGTTCACAAGAACCCATCTCTCATGATAATGAATGGTCCACTTAACAGTCATTGCATCTAGGTGATACTCACAGAGGTGAAGCACTGGGCCATCTTGGGAGGTCACCCATCCCAGTACAGCTCCAACTCAAGCGCGCTTAACCACAGAGTTTTCCCCAAAGTTAATCCCACTTAGCTTGCAACCCCATTTGCAAAACCTTCAGCAAGTGTTGTGCCTTATGAACCATCCATTATAAAGCCCCTTTAGCTCATCAATTGATAAGTAGGAGGTATTTTCCATAGCGTGTCAAATTATGATATTGCTATCATGATTCAACCGTGTAGTTTTCGAGTCAAACTCATTGACCCATGTTTCATGAGTAATGGTTCACAAGAACCCATCTCTCATGATAATAAATGGTCCACTTAGCACTCATTGCATCTAGGTGATGCTCACAAAGGTGAAGCACTGGGCCGTCCTGGGAGGTCACCCATCCCAATACTACTCCAACTCAAGTGCGCTTAACCACAAAGTTTTCCCCAAAGTTAATCCCACTTAGCTTGCAACCCCGTTTACAAAACCTTCAACAAGTGTTGTGCCTTATGAACCATTCATTATCATGAGAGATGGGTTCTTGTGAACCACTACTCATGAAACATGGGTCAATGAGTTTGACTCGAAAACTACACGGTTGAATCCTGATAGCAATATCATAATTTAACACACTATGGAAAATACCTCCTACTTATCAATTGATGAGCTAAAGGGGCTCTATAATGGATGATTCATAAGGCAAAACACTTGTTGAAGGTTTTGCAAATGGGGTTGCAAGATAAATGGGATTAACTTTGGGGAAAACTCTGTGGTTAAGCGCGCTTGAGTTGGAACAGTACTAGGATGGGTGACCTCCTGGGACGGCCCAGTGCTTCACCTTTGTGAGCATCACCTAGATGCAATGAGTGCTAAGTGGACCATTCATTATCATGAGAGATGGGTTCTTGTGAACCAATAGTCATGAAACATGGGTCAATGAGTTTGACTCGAAAACTACATGGTTGAATCCTGATAGCAATATCATAATTTGACACGCTATGGAAAATGCCTCCTACTTATCAATTGTTGAACTAAAGGGGCTCTATAATGGATGGTTCATAAGGCACAACACTTGCTGAAGATTTTGCAAATGAGGTTGCAAGATAAGTGGGATTAACTTTGGGGAAAACTCAGTGGTTAAGCGTGCTTGAGTTGGAGTAGTACTGGGATGGGTGACCTCCCGGGACGGCCCAATGCTTCACCTATGTGAGCATCACCTAGATGCAATGAGTGCTAAGTGGACCATTCATTATCATGAGAGATGGGTTCTTGTGAACCACTAGTCATGAAACATGGGTCAATGAGTTTGACTGGAAAACTACAAAGTTGAATCCTGATAGCAATATCACAATCTGAAACTTTTAAACCTATGAATACTAAAGCATTATAAAAAATTATTGAATCTGGTGTACCAAACCTGGAAACCAAGTCTTGATAAAAATTTAAGACGGATGTCTCATTTGCATCCTTTAGTGCAACAACTTCAGTCCACTTTGTGAAGTAGTTTGTTGTTATTAATATCCACTTATGCCCAACACTTGAAGGTGGATTTATGGGACCAATGAAGTCAAGTCCCCACTTGCCGAAGGGTTGTTCCACTTGAATTGGATGTAAAAGGCAGAGCTGCAAGCTTCTGTTTTCCTGCAAAAACTGCACAACTGTTACATTTTTTGACCTAAGCATGGGAATCTTTAAATAATTCAGGTCAATAATACCCAACTCTCATTATCTTTAGAGCTATTGTTCTTGGTGCAAAGTGGCCTCCAGATGACCCGTCATGAAATTCTTTCAAAACTTTTTCAATCTGTTTTGGTTCAACACATCTAAGCAAAACATTATTATAATCCCTTTTGTACAAAATTCCATTAATTACAACAAAAGGAATGGCTTGAAGCCTGTAATACCTTCATTTGGACTTGTCCAAACCTTCAAGATAGTCACTTGTATGCAGATAATGTACCATCTATTGAATTCAATTTGTTGTTATATCTAGAACAACAACTGATTCCTCATTATTAAGTACTATTTCAGCTTGTTGATCAACTGTTTGGTTGTTTTCTTCATTAACAACAAGCTATTCACATAGGCCTTTGCCTCTAACCAGCTTTGTGACTTTAATTTCAATATCACACTCCATCACTTTTGTGATCCAACCTACTCTCTTATCATTAATGTCTTTGTTGAGTAGAAAATCTTTGACTATTGGATGTGCGACCAACAACTATATTTTATTATTTGACAGCATATGCCTAATTTTTTTAAGGCTTCTAATTATAGCTAAAACATGCTTCTCTACAAATGAATATCTAGCTTCATAATCATGCAAAACTTGACTAAAGAAAGCCACAGGCTGCTCTAGTCCTTATGTATTTTGCTGACAGAGCAAGGTTGAAATTGTATCAACACTTCCAAACACATATAATATGAAATCTTTATCAAAATTTGGATTTATAAGTGTTGGGGCTACTGTAAGTGCCTCTTTAATTTGTTCAAAATTGTTCCTACCTTCCTTTGTTTAGTTGAATTGAATTTTTTTCTTCAACATGGTTGTAAGTGGTTGCAATAAAGCTGCAATGTTAGGAATGAATCTCCTAACAAAGTTAATCCTACCTAGAAAACTCTGTAGACCCTTTTTATGAGCAGGCAGTGGTAAAGCTAAAATTGCAGTGATTCTTTTTGGGTCAATGGTGATATTGTGCTTTGAAACAATATGACCCAAAAGCTTTCCTTCATGGACTGCAAAAATGCTCTTTTTGGGGTTTAGTGACACCCTGTACTATCTGCCTTAAATGCACAAAGTGTTCGTCAACTTTCTTTGAAAACATAGTAATATCATCTAAGTATACTAGAACAAACTTGTTAATAAGGCCTTGAAAGGCCATATCCATTGCCCTTTAAAACATTTCCCCTGCATTAGACAATATGAAGGGCATCTTTTTGCAAGCCATAGTACCCCACTTGGTGGTAAAGGTTGTTTTGTATTGATCCTCCTCTTTAACCAAAATTTGGTTATACCCTGAATAACCATCCAACAATGAGAACCTTTCTAAACCTGGAACAACTTGCAATATCTGCTCTATTGAAGGCAGTGAATTGTGATCTTTGAGTGAAGCTCTGTTTAGATCACAAAAATCCATACACAGCCTTATCTCTCTGTTCTTTTTCCTGATAGGCACCAAATTGGAAACCCAAGAGGTATGCTTTATTGGAAAGATAATAAAACCTTTAAACAACTTATTTAACTCTGTTTTCATAAGGTGTTCCAGCTTGGGATTAAGTGGCCTTTGCTTCTATCTCACTGGTTTCACGTTGGGTTCTAATTCAATTGTGTGTTGAGCTAACTCAGGGTTAAAACCCTTCAGATCTCTAAAATTCCAAGCGAATATGTCACTGAATTCTTGGAAAAGCAAGACAAAGGCTTGTTGTTCTTCTTTGGTACAAACTTTTCCAAGCTTAAGAAGCTTATCTTTGAAAATTTCAATTGGTTCATGGTGTTCTTCTTTCACTATGATGTTGGATTTATCTTTTCTAACATCATCATTAGTGTTGAAAATTGATTCAAGGGTCACCAATCCCTTGGGCAGCTTATTAGACTTCAACTGCAAGATTTGATTCTCATATTGTTTCTCAAGCTTTTGTTGGTTTCCAACAGAAAACTCTACTTCTTCTATCAAAAAATTGATTATTTGCTCATCGCTGTCAAAAACCTGCCAACTAATGTTATTATCAGGTATAGATGGTCTTACTACCACCTTGACATATTGTTGTACCTCAACATTGTGTATATCAGTTGGTATGTCATATTGTGATCCTATGGCAGCAAGTCTATCTACCTCTTTATTTAGATTTCTAGGAATAGACAAGAAGTTAAAAGCATCAAATTCTTCTATTAAATCCCAAGTTTTGTGCTTGTATAGTTTCAACAAATCATTTTTAGTTACGTTTAGGTTTCTTACCTGATTTGGTTTCAACTCTAAATCACCAAATACTTGGAGACATTTGATACCTTTCTTTCTGGCCCATTCTAGGCCATGAATTAATGCCTCATACTCATTTGTATTGTTAGAACAGCTGAAAGCAAAGTGAAGTGTTGAAAAATACCTCTCTCCATTAGGTGAAATGAGCATGGCTCCTCCAACAGCACGTACTTTACTCCTTGAACCATCATAATACAACTTCCAAAGCTGCTCAATTTGTTGTTCTGGTTGTATTTCCTCTTTGACCAGATTTGGAATAATCACATCAGGCTCCCGAATCATGTAAATGCCCAAACCTACCTCATCCATGTGGCTAAATGGATCAACCTCATGATTCTTGATTGCCCACTCGTTTAAATTTGTGTCGGGTATGCCTTCAATGGGTACACTAGGGTCAAGGGTCATGGATTGATCATCATACTCATGGATGGCTAGGTTTGCATTTATAGGATTTGCAACATAAGGCTCAATATGGTCTTTAGCCTATGGCTCTAATTTGAAAGTCACTCTAGTACCATATCTAGTCCTAAAACACATATGTGACCAATCTAACGACAAATATCCACCTAACTTTGTTGTAAAATCTCTAGAAAATCAAATGGAAAAAAATGGTGGGAGATCAATGACGTATAGATCTTGTGGAATTGAAAAGTTGGGACAAGTGTGCAATGTAGGAGGTAGACTTCTGATAACCCCAACAAACTTGATGGTTGTACCGTCTAATTGAACTACCCCTTTTGACAATGGCTCATACTTAATTCCTAACTTATCTACCAGCTGCTTGGGCAGAAGGAAGCTACTTGCTCCTAAATCTATCATACAGTTATGCACTATTCTATCACCAATAATTAAACTAACATAAAATGGTGGTGGTTTTACCTCTTGTGTTGGTTGTTTAGTCTTCACTTATGTACTATTTGCAAGAACTCTAGGCTGCTCCTTTGTGGATTCATCAGAAATTGATATTTTGGCTAAAGCCTCTTGCAAACTTTCTTTATGCCCAAGAAGATGTAAAGCATCTAACATGGTCATAGTAACTATAGCTTTTCTCATATGCTCAACAATATTAAAAGTAGTACCACTAACCTTTGGCTGCACTTTTGGAACAACAACCTCTGTTTGTGCTATTTGAGGTTGAGATTGAACCTTTGGTTGTTCCTTTGCTGGCACAACTTCTTGTCTTGGTAAAATTATGAGCTGTAAAAGGCTGAACTTGCCCCTATTGGGTTGTAGAAGCTTGATTTTTCTAATGAACAACTTGTTGTTTATCTTTTTCTACTTGTTTATCAAAATCAACTTGTTGTCTTAGGTCAATCGCCCTCTTCTTGGACCTCGTATTGGCTGCAATAGAAGTAGCTGACTAATTTTGACCTTGCACATGATTAACCCCACAAAACTCACTACCTTGCCAGTTTATCATGGCAACATCAAGATCATTCTACCATGTTTGATCATCTTGATGATTATTTTCCTCCTTTGTTGTTTTTTTAGAAGCAACAAAACTGCTTTGCACCATGGGAGCCTGATTAATCATCTCGTTCATACAAGTACCCTGATTATGAGGCTGATTATAGGGATAACACCACACATAATCTTGTGCTAAGTTTTTTTGCACAGGTACAAGCTCTTTAGAAGAGCTGGCAACATTCTGATTATATGGCTAATTAGGCCTAGCATTGAAATTTATTTTATGTCCTTGGTAGTCAGCCCGATAAGGTGGTCTATTTGGCTAAAAGGGTGCTTGATCAGGTTCTCATGTTTTCCTTTGCTATTTCTCATCTTCAAATGTATAGCTTACTTCCTTTTGTTGCATTGAATTAATTGAGTCATATCCCACGACTTGTGTGGGACTTTTAAACATTACTTCTCTCTTCAAAGCATGAAACATAGATGTTTATGCAATCTTGTATGTTCTTTGATTTTGAAATGAATAAAAAGCAACATTACTATGGAACTTTGATAAATTTCCTGTTGTGAATCCTTGCATAATGAACTAAATTTTATTTTAAATCCTTCAATGCAAACGAACAATCAACATAAAAAGGATGTACCTTTCACCTTAATGTAACCAGTTGTTCCAACTCTACCAAATTGAGCTAAGGTGAAAAATTTGGTAACATTCTGACGATTTCTGCTGGGTGCTTGCCTGCTAAGCATGCCAGATCAGTTGCCTTGTATATCCATTGGGTGTGGAGTCCATTTTTTGTCCTTTTATGACTCAAAACCTTTGTAACTCAGCTGTGTGAAGTAATACAACAACAAACAAAAAGCTGAAAGCAAACTATCATAACTCTGCTTAAGACAGTCAGAAAATCGTGCAAAAACTACACTTATTGAAAACAAAAAAAATTGAAATGAAACTACTGTGAAATGAGCACTTATTGAAAGCATAAAACTACTCTACTATATACATTTGCAAACTTTTGATCTTCAGTAACATTATTTGAGGTGAATCCTGTTGATAGGGATTGGCAACACCTCGCCATCCAACTTTGAGAGTTGAAATGCATTATTTTGTTTGCATTATGTTAAGATATATGGGCCATCCCACATGACATCAAAATTTGTATGCTTTCCTGGTCTGCTCTTGAGTTCATCCCATTTAAATACTAGATCTCCTTCTTTGAAAGTTCTCTGGACAACTTTTCTGTCAAATGTCCTCCTCATCTGAGCTTGATGAACTTCCAGATTTCTTAATGCCTCTTTTCTTGTTTCTTCCAGCTCCATAAGTTGTGAAAGCCTAATTTGCATAGGTTATTCATCAATAAAATTCAATTCCTTGATCATATTTAATGTAGGCAGTTTCTACAGGTTAATTTTGGAGTTTTTATGCAATGTTTCCCTGTTATTCTCTTTTAGAATCCATAAATTTACCTCTTCATAAATAATGAAAAGTATCTCTATGAATAGTTTGATGAAGTTATTGTGTTTTAATTATCCAAACCTTTAAGTTTGTCTTATTCATTATCATACATCCTTCACAGGTCTTAGGTAGTGCATTATTTTCATTTTGAACTTCAAATTGTGAAAATTTGTTTTCCTTTTTGAAGTATCAAATTGTTTGGCCATCTTAAGAAACACTTTTGTGAAGCCATTTCTGAACTGTGTAAATAGATTTTCAAGAATAATTGTGAATTGTTTTGTAAGTTTTATCATCATTTAGGTGCATCATCGTAGTTTAAAGTTTAGTTTATGCATTTAATTCAAGCCTTCTTCCCTTTTCCTTCAAAATTACAGTCAATCATTAGAAAATCATAAAGGAAGCCAACCTATAATCCAGAGGTTAACTTTCAACATAGGGTACCCACAACCTGAAAGTTTTCCCATGTTACATAGGATTGCAAAGCATCTTTGCTTTCGCATTCTGGTGCACTCCTATTGATAACATAAACAATAATGAAAAATGCGAGAAAAGGAAACCCACAACAAACATAGCATTATCAAAAGGCCAAAGTGAAAAGGAAACATGAAATAATGGAAAATATAGGGAAGAAAATTGACAACATACAAGGAATAAGTAAAAATTCAAATAAAAAACATAAATCAAACAAGTTATGCTTTTGGTCAAAACTTGATGAGAGTGGTTGCCACTCACTCCATACTTTCAATCACCCAAATCTATATGAAATAATGCTAAGAAAAGACTAAAACAAAAACACAAAAAATAACAATGAACCATAGAAGATAATCAAAGTCACTTGTGCCAACATACACCACTAAAGGTGTCCTTGAATCATCCACGTGCTAGCGGAGAACATGAATGCAACAAAACATTTAAACATAAAGTAAAGAAAGGAAAATGAAAGCATAATATGTAACATATATTAAGAGAAATAGATAAGAAATATAATGAATAAATTCATCCCCATCATGTAACTTTATTTCCATGTACTTGGAAAAAATATATTGTAGCCCATGCCCATGTCATCACAAACTGTGTCGCTGAGAACAAAAGTGTGATGTGAAGATATCAGATGTGATGTATGCTTTGAAAGCACCAACTTAGATGTTATATCATGTGTTGTCTCTTTTCCCTTACACATAAT
>VDFB02352386.1:0-32264 GCA_007258455.2 Sequoia sempervirens | reverse complement strand
CCTTGCTCACTAGATGCCTCTAATTGGCAAAATTGTAAAAATTGAACTTTCAAGTGTAAAATCATGTAAATCTTTGTAAAAGGTCATGAAGTGATCATAAATAATGTATTTGAAGTCACAAATAGGTCACTAGGTGGGAAAAAGATGGAAAAAGCAAAATTTGAAAAAATTGTAAAAGTGGCCAATTATGTAAATTACAAAAAAGCGCAAAAATCAAAAGTTGAAGAGTCTTTTTTGGGAAATTTGAAGGGATAGGTCGATGAAGGAAATTGAAAAGGAAGTTATTGGTTGGAGAAACATCTATAAAAGTAGTTGTAAGGTGGGCAAGTGATCATCTTTGTATTCTTGAAGAGTTTGTATCAATAAAAGTACCATGTTTATCAAATTTCAATGTTCTTTCCATTGTTTCTCTAGTCACAAAGATTGTATAGTAGTTTGGGGTCTTGAATCTCATTGTTTTAAGTTGCATAAGGAATTAGTTTTCATTTCCATCCATTTGTGAGGAATCTATTAAGTATATTTCTTGTTTAAGTAGAATTTCATTAA
Organism: Sequoia sempervirens; assembly: GCA_007258455.2. Lineage (NCBI taxonomy): Eukaryota > Viridiplantae > Streptophyta > Pinopsida > Cupressales > Cupressaceae > Sequoia > Sequoia sempervirens. The sequence goes on along the minus strand of VDFB02352386.1, from coordinate 31,718 downwards.
CTCGGTCTGCAACCTTATATAAGGTTTTGAGACTCTAATCAGATCTTAAATGACTACTCCACCAATTAGGGCTTTGTAGTTCAGTGGAGTAGGTTTGTATAGGATTTTTTAGGTTGTTTTAGTGTTGATTTGTGTAGGGGAAGGCGAGATTACAATGTGAAAGTTGTTGTCCTGATAGAAAAACAATTATTTCCTTGTAAAATGAATGGCTCCAAGATGCTAAATGATGTAAAGGCATGCAAGAAGGGTGTGGGAAGGTTTATACAATTTGTGCAGGTGTATTGATGGATTGGGAAAGTTCCTGAAATGGGACTTGTTGTCTTGGTGATTTGAATTATGTGAATCAAGTTGTCATGAATGGTAGTTGGATGAATAGTGTAAATATGGATTTATTCAGAGTACTAATGGAGTTGTTGATTTTGTACAGTCAATTGACTGCTGATTAAGTTGTTTGATCGTGATATGGAATACTGATGAAGTGATTTGGCTTGTTGATTCCTTGTGAATGGTCAAAGAATTTGTTGGATTTTGTTGAGTAGATAAGTGAGATTGGTGAAATGTATAGTGGATTTTGGTGAGTTTTTCAATTTGATCTTCTCCAATTGTGTTGAGACAGAAGTTCCCTTGATGGTTTTGAGTTTTGTTAGATGCTCTTGCATCAAAAAATATAAATCATTAACACAAAAAATAGGATTCGTAGGACATAAAAATACTTAAGATATTAAATAAAGCTTAAAAATATCATACAACAATATAAAAAGAGGTGTCTATGTTTTAATTCTTTGTAAAATTAGTTTTTCTTCCCAGAATGATGAGTTTTTGACTTTCATTTAGTTTTGAGTGTTTAACTAAAAAAATATCAAACAACTTAATCTATACCAAGGAACTCATTCTGATATTTTTTATTAAAGGGGTAAAAATAGGGTTTGAAAGGACTCTATAACTCATCTTAATGTTGATATAAATTATTTTCCATAATTTATGAATCCATCTTTAGTTTTAGCTTACATTGATCTCATTCTATATTAGGGATGCTTCAACCTTACAAAACTATGACTACCCAACTCAAATAGTAGTTGAGCCAAATGGAGTACAATATATGACTCAAATATAACATCATTACTACCATCACTACTCATCTCCATGATGTAAAGAAGCTAAGATGGTGGAACAACTTCCTACACTAATCTTGACAAGAGGGTTATGCAAAAATTGTTTAGGTTTGAATAGTTATAGAAACTTAAATATAAATAATATTCATACCACAATATAGTGATTTACATGGAGAAAACCCTTTTGGGAGAAAAACCCCACTCTAATAACTACCCAATATATTATTCAAAATTCAACAAGATTACAATATACTTGTAGAGAAATATTTCTCATAAGAGTAACACCAACCAAATATCTGGAGGCAACTCAATAGTTGTAAGACTCTTACACACAACCTCCATCTCATGCACCTAATATATAGGAGATACAATACATGAAATTGTCAAATGGTATTACAAAACCATGAGCTAAAACTACCCAAAAGTGGTTCCCATCTTTATCTCCAATAACAAATTCCTATGATGTGTCAAAAAACACACCACTACATGTAACTCCCCCTTTATATGTCCAACATGTTTTTACATCTCTCATTTCGGCAGACCCAACTTCTAGAAGCTATAGCTTTTGATCTAAGTGTATGATTGATGAATTGTTTAAATCATTGGAAATCTCATGAAGTTCTCTATCAAGCTATAACCTACTACACTTATTATGACCAATTTCGGGCCCAAAAAACACATCTAAGGCCTTCAAACTAGACTTTAAAACTTTAAAAAATGAAAACTTTAATATCTTCAAATCCAAACATGATCTTGCAACAAAACTTTATGAGCATTCTTATTTAGCCAATCTAAAGCTTTGGTAAAATTTCCACATCAATATATGATCAACTATAAAATATCTATAAATAGTAACCTAATGTAGTTGCAAGGTTGATATACCATTTTCCTAATATTCTCCCACTTTTCAAACACCTTGCAAGAGCAAAGGGAGTATCAACACTATAATTTAATCACTAGGGGTTGTAAGGTTCATAGACTCCAAACACCATCTAAACTTTTTTTGTGCTCATAGGCTTATTTAAAGAATTTGCAACATTCATCAAAGTCTCCACCTTAACCAACTTCACCCTATCATCCTTTACCATATCTCTAACAAAATGATATTGTACATCAATGTGATTGGTTCTAGCATGAAATATTGGGTTCTAATCTTGGTAGAACACACACTAACTATCTGTGTACCTTGTTTAATTCTAATATTTAAAAATAATATCTTAATCCAAATGGCTTCTTTGCAAGCATGAGTAGATGTCATATACTCACCTTTAGTAGTGGACAAAGCAACCACAACATGTTACTCATTCAACTGATTGCACCACCAAATAAAGTAAACACATAAGCACTGGTGGATCTTCTATTATCAACATCACCTGCCTAGTCTAAATCCACATAACCATGAATATCAAGGGAATTCCCATCTCCCACCATATTACCATGATAACACAAGGAATACTCTAAGGTACCTCATAAATATCTGGAGACTCTTAAATCTTTTAACTACATCACAATGAGTTCTACTAGAATTAAACATATATCTGGAAAGAACTCCCACTATTTGGGAAATAACTAGTCTAGTGCAAACCATAGCATACATAAAACTTCCAAATGTCCTCTAGTAAGACACTTTGGGCATGTCTTCCATCTTCAATGGGGATGTTGGACAATATGAAGTAGATAAATTCATTCCAACTATAAAAAGAACATACAATGGTCTACAATCTTGCATGTTAAACCTTTGTAAAATTGAATTAACATACTTTGGTTAAGCCATTGATCTCTATTCACTCTATCTCTTCTAATTTCTATCCCAAGAACGTGTTTTTCTACACCAAGATATTTTATTTCAAATTTAACTACAAGCTAAGACTTTAGTTGTAAAATCATTCATTTCACTTTACGAATAAATAACATATCATCAACATATAATGTAATAAATAAGAAATTATCACCATCATATTTATAATAAACACAACAATCTAATTTAGAATTCTCAAATCCCAAACTCAATACATATGTATCAAATTTTTGGTACCACATCCTAAGACTCTATTTGAGGCCATACAAATATTTCTTCAATTTACAAACCAAATTAATTTTACCTTTTTCCACATAGTGCTTTGGTTGTGTCATGTAAATCTCCTCCTCCAAATCACCATGAACGAAATTCATTTTCACATCTATTTTTTGAACCTCACGATCATAAGTGTGGACAATTATTTTGGATTGCCCACACTGCTTTAGCTCCTTCTAAGGTTTTTCACCTAAAAGGAGAAAGGGAAAATCAGGGTCCAAAATGCAAATTTCTACACTAAATATTAATGAAAATGAGTTGTAATATGCCTAATTATGATGAACTAATGCATTGATCTGAAAATAAAATGATTTAATGATGTAAAACCTAAGAAATGCAAAGTGTTGGAAAACACACTGTGATATGTAGAAAGATGAAACAAATGCAATAAATAACAAAATAAAGATGCAAAACAGAAACTATGCGCCTAGAAATTGATGAAGAGCCAACTGGGGATTGCAAATACCTCTAAAATTCTAGAAATTTTTATTTTTGAGCTAATTGGGACACTTATGCCAGGTTGGGCAACTTAGTCTCGGATTGGGGAAACTGCCCAAAAAGTTGTTTCTGCCAAATGGGTATCTCAAACTGTAAAAATCCCTGAAAAAATTAGTATAATGGGACTAAGTTGCCACTATGGGTGACTTGGTCCACTTTGGATTTTCTTCAAATCCGAAAGTGGAAACAAAAGCCCACAACCTACACTCTGCTTTTTAACGGAAATCAAGATCTGAATCTTCGAAAAACCCTAAAAAATAGAAAATAACTTGATTTATAATGGGGGGTTTGCCTCAATCAAACCCCTAGTTGGTATTTAAACTTTATGAGAGATAAAATATGCATCAAACCCTAGCCCTAAGTGTGTCTAAGACTAGGAAAAGCTAAAATGAGACAAAACCCTATTCTAATGTGCTAGAATAAGATAAGAAAATGGCATTTGAATGATGCAAGACTTCAATCCAAGAAACCCTACAACATTAAAAATGAATGCAAATGGCATGCAAATGTTATGCAAACCTTAATTCTGAAGATAGAGAGAAAATTGAAGATGGAACCACTTTGAAAACAAGTCATTAGGTGTGATTTGATGGCTAGTTGCATCTCTTCAACCTAGATTTCTCCATGATTCACCATAGGCATCCATGGTCAACCCTTTGAAATGTGAGATATTGAATAAAAAGTGAGCTTGAAGACCTACAAAAACCCTAATTTTCTGCCCTTAAGCTTCAACTTTGCTATAGAAAGACTTATGGAACTTCTTGTGAAAAATATTTTGTTCTTGACTTTTGATTTTTGCTTTGTAAAATGACTAGGAGATGTGAAAATGACCTAAAAACATGTATGTATAGGCATTAACACCGAATTACTCATTATTTTAACTTCATAGGCTGACATCCCTCAAAAATTTGAATTAGGTTGGTGATTTTCCTGCTCAAAAGTGGAAAATACCCCAAAAGGGACTAAGTTGCCACCTTGGGCGACTTAGTCCCACCAGGGATTTTTTTGGTGGGTTTCATGAAATTTGAGTGGTTTGAATGTTATTTGTTATGATTTAAGTGATTTGTGAGTGAAATAGGCCTTAAAGTCCAAATTCATGAGCATTAGGGGCCTATAAATGCAGTTTTTAAGGGGTGATTGATACAAGGGTGTCTAAAATAGGACCTAATTAGGTCATAGATTGTACTTTCTACAAAGGAGTACAATTTCTATGTCCATAGTTATCCCCCACTTTAGTGCCCATATAACTCTGCATGCATATGCAAGCTAAAGGACTCTAAATGGTGCACTTTACTTCATAAAAGGATACTCATTCAAAAGATGGGAGAATGAAGCCCCCAATGTAGTTATCTACAAAACCACAACATTAGGAACCGCATCTCTAGTACAAATTTGTTAGTTGTCAAAAATCCTTTTTCCTAGCTTCTAGAAATCAAATTTGAGGGTAGATGTATGCCCCCCCTTGATTCTTCTTGCTTTACAGAGGTGGAATCAAGGTAGTAATTTGGCCGCATTGAACAAGAAATATCATATCGGAGGACATTTCCAAGTACCATGTCACATAACGATAGACATTTGATGATGTCAGGTGTAGAATCACAGTTCCAATGCATCGAACGACGTCAAAAATGGAGTTTCCTAGCTCCCATTATGTTGTGTTGAAGAAAAAAAGTACTTTATTAATTTGTTAGATAGAAGAAACCCTAATTTAATGCATAGTGAAAATAAATGAAAATAGGTTAAAAGAGGTAAAGGAGAGTAATTTGTCACTTAATATTGCATTTTACCTTCTTGTAGCTTGAGAGTGATAAGTGAGACAAAAAAATTCGAGCAGACGAGGTTACACACCTACACAATTGGACATTCTCAAGGATCAGGTGCCACGCATCGAGCGTCGGCATGAGGTGAGTCAATTTTGCAACCTTCACTTTGTGATTTCTAATGATTTAATGAGTTTTATGCATATCTAGGTTATTTTAGGATCTTGGAAAAAAAATTTGCAAAGTGTCCCTTTTTTCACAAAGTGTTACTATTATCAACAGGAGTGCACCCGTGTGAGAAAGTGGATATGCTTTGCAATCCTATGAAACATGGGAATACTTTCAGGTTGTGGGTACCCTACGATGAAAGTAGACCTCTAGGTTATAGGCCGGCTTCTTTTATCATTTCTAATGACTAACTTTGACTTGGATGGAAAAGGGAAAAAGGCTTTAATTGAATGTGTAAACTAAATTTTAAATTGTGGTGATGCACCTAAACGATAATGATGGCTAAACTGCAAACTGATTCACAACTATTTTCTGGAAAATTATTTCCACAGTTCAGAAGTTGATCACAAAAATGTTTCCAAACAAGGCCAAATAGTTTTTCTTTTCAGAAGGAAAATAAATTCTCACAACTTGAAGAACAAATTGAATGTAAGCACGACCTAAGACTTGTGGTATGATGTACAATTATGAACAAGACAAAACTAAAGGTTCTAATGACTAAAACACAATAATTTTATCAAATCATTCACAAAGACACTTTATATAATTCTGAAGAGGAAAACTTAATAGATTCTGAATGAAAACAAAAGGAATCTCTACACTAATTGACAAAAATGAAAACCAAAGCTTTGTTGTTTTATATTAAACTATCATAAAAAATGAGTTACAAATCTCTTCTCTCTCAAAATCAAGAGAGTAAAAGTCAAGAACCAAGATAAAATTTTTCCAATATATACAATGAAGACATACAATATGTGCCAAAAGGTGGAACTGAAAGTTCACTGAACATGTAAAATCCATCCCAAAATATCTCCTCACGAGCAAAGGAGAAAACCCATAAAAATGAGAGTCAAAACTGAAGTTAAACAGTTGCAAACTGCTCTCCTCAATGTGCATGATCAAAATATCCTGCGAACTGGCGTGAAACTAAGGTAATTTGTCATGAATCTCCATAATTTGCATGATTGGACTTTCAATTGGCTTTCACTCATATTTCTTGCATGGATTTAAAAATGAAGACTTTTAATTAAATATTAAAGATAATCATTTAATGATTATTTTAATATTTAATATCTGTTAACTTTACCTTTTATTACATGTTTAAATATTAAAGTAATAATAACATTACCTTTAATATTTAATTGATATTTGATATTCTTCAACTCCATGCAATAAGCATAAGTGAAGATGAACTCAACCTTTCAAAATCAAAAGAAAACTTTGAAAGTCAGACTTAAAACCTCATGACCCCTCATACATTATTTGTAACATGAAATGATTTTGTTTTTTTTAAACAATGATCAAAAATCCCATTTTGACTTAGGGCAAGTGAGCAGAAGCATTGAACCCTAAATCTACTTCTTCACTCTTCACTTTGCATTTTTGTTTTGGCATTCTGGAAACTTCACCTTGCTTGATGTGCCGCAATGCTGCCACCAATGGAGCTTCTGGTTTGAATTTTCAGAGGAATTGAACATGACTTTGAATATATTCTCTCCATAGACAACTAAGGTAAGCATTAACTTTGCATCTCCTGTTTACTTTCTGGTGATAAAATGTTGAATTCAAGCCCTTGTGAATGCAAAAACAATGAATGAAATTGTTTTCCCCATGTATTTTGTGTACAATGGCTTCAAAATCTCGATTATTTCTATAAAATAAAGAATTATTAGCACTCTAGTTGTCATTTTTTATAATTTCTAAAGTACTTTTATTCTTCATGGCCATGGCTATATTAGAGCTTCTAGGTTTATCATTCTTCTCAGGCCATGTTAGGGTTCTAAAACTCGTGGCCTTCTTATACTGTATGCATCTTAATTTTCTCCATGTTTCTCATGATTCTCTAGGAATATCGACGACTGCACTCTATTTACAGAACCACTGAGGGTCTTGACAGTGAAACCCTAACTTAATACTTCATTTTACAATGCAAACTCTTAAGAATTAAATGATTTCTTATTCAAACGAATCTACAGTCTGTGTCCTTTAAGTAGGTCGCAGGCTTCCTTCTTTTTCCTTAGTATTTATCCTTTATAAGAAGAGAAACTCAAAGAACTGTGGGTTTTGAAGCTTGACCTCCATCTTTCTTTATTGATAAAACACTCTTGCTTTATTTGTAAGGCCCATGAGGCTTTGGGTTCTTCCAATACCCTATACAAGCTCAAACTTTTTCATTACAGCTTGTCATGAATATGTTTGTCCCTTTTTGTTCACTTTTCCCATGATCATTGTACAGTTCTGAAAACTTTCAGCTCTTTCCATTTGTAATGAACTAATGGATACTCATTTTCCTTAATGGTATGATTTCACATTATGAAAGAAACAATCAGAAAAAAGTTGTACCGAAACCATGATGAAGATTTTGTTGTGTTGCATCTTATCTGTGGAATAGAACGCTATCACATTATACTTTTATTGACTGTGTAGCAGCATTATACATTTAAATTGATAGGAGATTCTTGCTCTTTCTTACTGGTTTTTGTATCCTTAAAATGTACCAATACATACAATGTGCCTTGTTTCTGCAAACTTGATTCTAAAACGTATGTCTACAGCCAATCTTTCAGACAGTTGTGAAGCATTATGGCTACTCCTTGAATACTGTCTACTTTGTATGACTGTCATTGTATTAAATGTTCTCGTGAGATTAGCATGGCTGACATGTTTATGAAATTCGTGATTTGTTCAAAACTTGTAAGTATAGCTCCTTGGATACGATATTCCTATGATTTGTATTTGCTCATGGTTTACTCATTATAAATCTATTATTTGCAAACTCTTTTCCATGTTATCCTTTCTCTATTTGTGGGAAAATCATTTTCATTTATAGTCCTTTATGGTATGGTTTGACTGCCCTCCAATAGTAATATTGTCCTTTAAATGACTTTCTTACCATGTATGTATTTTTGACTGAATCTTGATATTCTACAAGTTGTTGATTCATGGCAGAATGAATGAACTATAGCATCATTGTATATATCCTTTTGATTCCTTACAGCAAAAATGATGATGATACAATTGAAAAATGATATGAAAACATGATGTAAAATCAGTGGTAGCATAAGAACATGTATGCAAACATGGCTTTCTTGAATATGTGATTTCTTATCCCACTTTTATCAGCTTTGTAGCAACAGTCTCACTGCGGTCACTTTATTCTACATGTTTATGTCATTGTTTATGAGTTGGGATCAACCCTTGTGGAAGCCACATTTCTCACCACTCATAACAATATATGTTGGTTGAAATGATCTGATTATACCTGTATCTTCACATTAAACAAAAAAGTTAGCAAAATAATTGAAGCTGAAAGCTTCCATTGAACTTGTGCTCCCTGAACATCTACCTTTTTGATGACTTAATCATCTGATGAATGCCTTATAGGAAGAAGATTACATTTTTGTTGGTAATGTAGGGATAAGGTAAAATGTTATTTTTCATTTCTCTAACACCACCTTTCAACAATCTTGCAGGTAAACCTTGGAGCTGGAGTTGGACCTAGAGCTAGAGTTGAACCAAGATCAACACAACTGTAACAATGATTTGTCATTCTAGGAAATGGCGAATCACCTTCTCTCCTTGTTCTTATATTATCTTCAGTTGTGTGATATACAATTATTTATTGTATTCAATATTTGATTAAGTAATCAAATCAAGCTAATTCCATGGCTTGTGTGGGACTTTGGTTTTTACAATATGAATAAAACAACATTTCTTATGAAAATTTATGAGTTTTTTTGTTACAAATATTTGCATAATAATGTTCAAAATTCAAAAGTAATAAAATTTCTACGATAATGAATACTTAGTAGAAAATTTTGAAACTACATATGTACCTTTTAATGACGAATGCAATTCAGCTCTACCTATTTTGAGCTAAGCTAAAAATAGGTAACAATTTGGCGACCTCTGCGAAGTGTTTTCCTGCTAAGCACCATAGACCAATTATGTAGTTTATTCATTGGGTATGGAGTCAATTCCTTTTGTCTCTTTTGACTCAGATAATTTCATAACTTAGCAGCAAACAAAACTGAAAGAAACTATCATGACTCTATTTAAGACAGAGTCAGAAAACTGTGCAGCATTTGCACTTATTGAAAGCAAACAGTAGTGAAATGAAATGTGTCATGGGGAAATTATTAGCTGAAAACTATCCTACCCTACATTAACCAACACTGTTAGTGCTTAAACATAACCATTCACTAGTTGGTTGAAAAAACTCCCTTTTCTCATCAACTTAAGTCGTGCTACTTGCTTGCAAATTGTCAAACAGTGATGGAAGAAAAGTAAATGTGGTGTGCTAAAAAAAAACACTTTTTCAATCATGAAAACCACCTCCCTTTCTGCTTTATACAAGAGATGCACGCAACTATTTTGAATAGGTTGAGCAACCTGCATTGATGCCTTTTGATGCTTAATCTTGTGTTCCCAAGCAGATACTTCAACTAGAAACTCTTCTTGGTTTCCCCCCAACTGTGCTAGGTGTCTGATAGGACATCCCCTTGTGCTAACACCCAATTTATAATTTTTAGCCTCATGTTGATGCTCTATTTCCTCAGTCTTTTGTTCATGATTTTAAAGAAAATTAAATGAAGTTGAGTTGTCCTTTTGTTGATTTTTGAAGATTTCATCCTTTCCTTGAAAAGTTGTTGATTGGAAGTAATATGCAGGTTGTTCATTGGTTGCTACAAATTGATCTTCTTAAAAGATTTGTCTATTATTATTTATAGGAGGATCAACTATTATTTCTTTCAACTCTTTAATGAAAATGGGATCTTGTTTCTTTGCATCATCTATATTAATCTCTAAAAAGAAACCATTATTGTTTTCAATGGTTGGATCTTCTTGACTAAGGAGCTGATATCCCTGTTGGATTACTAAAAACAAGTCCTCAAATTGTTTTTCCTTATGTTCTTCGTCCATGATAGAATACAACTCCTCCTCAACAAAGTGGGGCAGCTCATCAAATAAGTTCATAGGCTGCAAGGCATTATCTTCTACAACTTTTTCAATAGCATCCCTGACTTGAATGGGCTAGTCACATGCTTCTCTTTCATATGATACTAGCTTATCATCTATGTTAGAACAAAAAACCTCTATGATGCTTGAAAACATGTTCTCATCTAACTCATAACTTTGCACTAAATCCAGATGAGTTATATCATTTAGTTGTTCCATACCAGGTATAGATGCTATCATGCATGTGAGATCCTCATTTTCATCAACAAATTGGGGAAGTTCATCAAATAAGTCAGAAAAATATGAGAACCACTTTCTTCATAAACTTCATGCAGATCATTTTCATCAACCTCCAAAATAGGACTAACCTTTTGTTGTCTTATATGGATTGAGGCTTGAATCTCATCTTGATCCAATAGTGCATCATATTCTGCAATATCTTTTGTTTGTTCCAAATCAATTCGTAAATCAGGTACCTGCATGCTCTCTTCAGATTGCTCAATAAAACCAGGTAGTTGGTCAAACAAATAAACCATTTGTTCTTCTTTATGTGGTTCCTTCTCCCATGAAACTTGGGCATCCTTTATCTGTAAGTGAAGATCATTAACTGGTAATTCCTACATTCTTCTTTTAGCCATCTTATAAACAGCATTAGAAAAAAATTTAAATGAATCAAAATCTAAGGGGTTCAGTAGTGAATTTGATCCAACATCGTCTTCACATGTGTTATTGTTATTTTGAGCTAGGGACATAGTACAAACAACAACAACTTCCTACTCCCATTTTTCATTCCTCCAACTTGGAACCTTGATCAAGTTAGATTCTACATCTTTTTCCTCTTTTTGATCTTGAATTAATACACAAGGAATATTCTTACTAAGGTTTAGCATTTTATAGTCAGGATGTTTGGTCTAAGAAGGCCGCCATAACTATTCAGTACTTTGATTACTTAGTTCAGGCTCTTGACATGTTTGAAACTGAGGGTTAATGGATTGATTTGACAGATTTTGTTCATTCATGAGCTCCTGTAGGGGCTGATCTTTAACATTGGATTGACTATTACCCCTATAACTTGGAATGTCAAATCTAGAAAACTTACTTGGAGATTGTGTAGAAACCTTGGAAACCTCTTCCTCTGTTGGCTGATGTTTTATGCAAGAAACTGACTGGGCTTCCATCCTTGGAGCTTGGGTAACCAACATTTTAATTTTCTCCTCTTTTGCAGCAAGATCTTCATACTGTCTCCTCTGCATCAGCAAGTCTTGCTCATAGAGATAGGCCTGATAGGCCATCTCTTCTTGTTTTTGATCATACTCTTGTTGCCTCTTGATCTCTTCTATCTGCTTTATGAATTCTAACAATATGGCCTTCATGTTATTCATTTTATTCTTCATATCATCAACCTCTTGGAGTTGATTTTGGACATATGAATGTTGATATGAAGGTTGAGCAGGGGTGGGTGGGAGGTAAGCATGTTGAGCATGCTAATATACTATTTTTGTGTGGTTGTTTGGGATAAAACCAGCAGCATGACTAGCCTGATATGGCTGATAAGGATGTGGGTAGGCAGGATTTTCATGAAACAGATGTTAAAACATGTTATTTTCATAAAAACTTGTCATGTTAAATCATTTCAAACTTGAAAATATTCTTTAAATCAAAGTGAATAAGACTTCTTTTTCAAATATGAACATACCAGCACTTCATCTACTGACTCCAGTGGATTGTGCTCGGAGTCACAGGTATAAATTGTAACCTCTGAAAGGTAAAAAATGTTGTTGTATATGCCAAAACAACAGCTTGAAAACTTTGAATTCTTTCTCTGAAGTGAACTTCAAAGTCCCACCGGGCGTGCCAAAAACTATTATCAATAGGAGTGCACCCATGTGCGAAAGCGGAGATGCTTTGCAATCCTATGAAACATGGGAATACTTTCAAGTTGTGGTTACCCTACGATGAAAGTAGACCTCCGGGTTATAGGTTGGATTCCTTTATGATTTTCTAATGACTAACTTTGACTTGGATGGAAAAGGGAAAAAGGATTTAATTGAATGTGTAAACTGAATTTTAAACTATGGTGATGCACCTAAACGATAATGATGGCTAAACTACAAACTGATTCACAACTATTTTCTGGAAAATTGTTTCCACAGTTCAGAAGTTGATCACAAAAATGTTTCCAAAGAAGGCCAAATAGTTTGTCTTTTCAAAAGGAAAATAAATTCTCACAACTTGAAGAACAAATTGAATGTAAGCACAACCTAAGACCTGTGATATGATGTATAGTTATGAACGAGACAAAACTAAAGGTTCTGATGACTAAAACACAATAATTTCATCAAATCATTCACAAAGACAATTTATATAATTCTGTGAGAGGAAAACTTAATAGATTCTAAATGAAAACAAAAGGAATCTCAAGCTTTGCTACCATATATTAAACTATCATAAAAATTGAGTTACAAATCTCTTCTGTCTCAAAATCAAGAGAGTAAAAGTCAAGAACCAAGGAAAAAGATTAAAAAAATCCAATATATAAAATGAAGACATGCAATCTGTTCCAAAAGGTGGAACTGAAAGTTCACTGAACATGTAAAATCCATCCCAAAATATCTCCTCACGAGCAAAGGATAAAACCCATAAAACGAGAGTCAGAATTGAAGCAAATTGAAGTTAAACAGTTGCAAACTCCTCTCCTCAATGTGCATGATCAAAATATCCTACGAATTGGCATGAAATTGAGGTAATCTATCATGAATCTCCATAATTTGCATGATTGGACCTTCAGTTGGCTTTCACTCATATTTCTTGCATGGGTTTAAAAAGGCAATCTTTTAATTAAATATTAAATATAATCATTTAATGATTATTTTCATATTTAATATCTGTTAACTTCACCTTTTATTACATGTTTAAATATTAAAGTAATAATAACATTACCTTTAATATTTAATTGATATTTTCTATTCTTGACCTCCATGCAATAAGCATAAGTGAAGATGAACTCAACCTTTCAAAATCAAAAGAAAACTTTGAAAGTCAGACTTAAAACCGCACGGCCCCACATACATTATTTGTAACATGAAATGATTTTGTTTTTTTTAAACAATGATCAAAAATACCATTTCGACTTAGGGCACGTGAGCAAAAGCATCGAACCCTAAATCTACTTCTTCACTCTTCACTTTGCACTTTTTTTTTGGCATTCTGGAAACTTCACCTTGCTTGACGCACTGCCATGCTGCCGCCAATGGAGCTTCTAGTTTGAACTTTCAGAGGAACTAAACAGGGCTTTGAATATATTCTCTCCATAGACAACTAAGGTAAGCCTTAACTTTGCATCTCCTGTTTACTTTTTGGTGATAAAATGTTGAATTTGAGCCCTTGTGAATGAAAAAACAATGAATGAAATTATTTTCCCCATGTATTTTGTGTACAACGGCTTCAAAAGCTCGATTATTTCTATAAAATAAAGAATTCTTAGCACTCTAGTTGTCATTTTTTTGTAATTTTTGAAGCCCTTTTATTCTTCATGGTCGCGGTTGTATTAGAGCTTCTGTATTTATCATTCTTCTCATGCCATGTTAGGGTTCTAAAACTCATGGCCTTCTTATACTGTATGCATCTTACTTTTCTCCATGTTTCTCATGATTCTCTAGGAATATCGACAGCTGCACTATGTTTACAGAACCTTCGATGGTCTTGACAATGAAACCCTAACTTAATGCTTCATTGTACAATGCAAACTCTTAAGAATTAAATGATGTCTTATTCAAATGAATCTTCAATCTGTGTCCTTCATGCAGGCCGCGGGCTTCCTTCTTTTGCCTGTGTATTTGTCCTTTATAAGAAGAGAAACTCAAAGAAGAACTGTGGGTTTTGAAGCTTGACCTCCATATTTCTTTATTGATAAAACACTCTTACTTTATTTGTAAGGCCCGCGAAGATCTGGGTTCTTTAGTTACCTTGTACAAGCTCGAGCTTTTTCATTACAGCTTGTCATGAATATGTTTGTCCCTTTTTGTTCACTTTTCCCATGATCATTGTACAGTTCTAAAAACTTTCAACTCTTTCCATTTATCATGAACTAATGGATACTCATTGTCCTTAATGGTATGATTTCACATTATGAAAGAAACAATCAGAAAAAGTTGTACTAAAACCATGATGAAGCTTTTGTTGTGTTGCATCTTATCTGTGGAATAGAATATTATCATATTATACTTTTATTAACTATGTATCAGCATTATACATTTAAATTGATAGGAGATTCTTGCTCTTTCTTACTGGTTTTTGTATCCTTAAAATGTACCATTACATACAATGTTCCTTGTTTCTGCAAACTTGATTCTAAAATGTATCTCTACATGAAATATTTCGAGCCAAATTTTTTAAATTTTCAAATTACAATCAGAAATGCAACACACCCGTTAGGGTTAGATAAATTAAACCAGTAGTTACAATATAACTCTTTGCCAAGAATGCGCACTCAATCTCAACAAGAGAGAGACTGTCATATGGCAAGAGGATTGTCAGTATATTAATCAGAACTGCAACTGGAAGTAACTCTAACCAAGAATGGCACCAAGTGATGGCAAGCATATGGTCAGAGGATCTTAATGGAAATGTTGATACAAGAACTCTAACCAAGAAATGCGTCGGCGAACGACGAGCATGTGGTCAGAGGATCCCTATCATCTAATATGTTGAAAGCAACTCAACACCAAGTATGTGCTACCCAATTCCAGTATGGAAATGAGGCTACCATATGGTGGAGCAATTACATGAAATACAATACTGGAAATGGAGCTCAACGCCAAGTATGTGCACTCCTATCCAAGATGAATAGGTGCTATCATATGATAGAGCAACTAAAAATTAAATACAATAGACTAAGCAAGGATCAGTCTCTTCCACGAAATGTGGGAAATATAATAAAGAGCTTACAAATGTGAATATTGGCTGGTTAGTACTACTAACAGCCTTACAATATAATATATCTCCTGCAAGCATGATGGATTATAGTGATAATCAAACTGCTGAAATGTAGAGCTACTCCAGAATGATTAATATGACTAAGACGAACAATCCCAGCCCTATTAATAATTTTACTAAGTCTGATATGACAGATCTGCAGTTAAAATGGTGAAATCAGCAACTCCAAAACTCACTTAAATGCTCATATCTCTCTCAATACTCACTCATTTAACTTGAAATCAGTTGCAAAACATTCTAATGATGATGACAATGAAGATGGATCACAAAAAATTCTCACAAAGACCCCTATTTATTTTGCACGACTTCCAAAGCACTAACAAAGTGAAATTGCCTGCTGTGAACCCCTAATTTGAAGTGCCTACAAAAACACAACAACAAACAATGTTAGAGAGTTATTTTGTAAGCATGAACAAGGATTCCCCATGAAATCCATTCACAAAGCTAAAAATAGGAAATAGAACAAAGAAAACAATGAAGAACATAATGGAAATATGAAATCCTAATTTAGCATGCAAACACTTGATCCCATGGGGGAGTTGGTGCAAATAGGTGTGTGGAGATTTTCCCTTTCCCAACTCCTTGAATGCAAATGTTGATTGAAGATGATTGATCCACTTGATAAGTCCCTCAATGAGCTCCAAAATCTGCAATAAACTAGTTAAGAAGATGGATGGAATTTGAGAGATATTTGTGAATAATAACTTTGCATAATTGTGGATGATAAAATGCATGGTGAAGCATTCTATTTATAGAATGTTGAAATGGAAACAAAGCCAAAATAGAGCAATGTGGGACAAAGATTTGGCCAATGGAAAAATTCCACTTGTCCAAATGTGATTGGATGAGGAATGAGCAAGTTTTGACAAATGTGCCAATAAATGCATTTTTTGAATTTGAATTTGAGAAAAGACATGTAAGAGGGGGAAAGAAAATTGCATTAAATGCCACTTGGCTCAAGGCAAGGACATGTAAGAAGAAGTAAATGCCTTGTTGGAAGGACTTGTAAGAGAGAGTAAATGACATGTTGGAAGGACATGCCATTCAAATTTTGAATTTGAAATAGAAGAATATTCCTCCAAAAGATGCTTTGTTGAGGGAAAATGAAGATTTAATAAATCAATAAATTGATTTATTTGTGCAAGTGGGAAAAGCTAGAGGATTTTGAAGATTAGATTAGATTTAATCAAGATTTGATCAATTTAATGAAGATTAGGAAGTTTGACTTGTTTTGACTTAGATTTTTGGATTAATTTAAATCAAACAAGAGAGGAAATGATTTAATGAGTTTAATTAAATAAACATGTTTTGATTATTTAATTAAAGAGATTGAAGTAAGATTAAATTAAATAAGATTTTAATTTATTCAATTTAATAGATAGACTTTAGAGATTTAATTAATTAAATAAAATTAATTATTTAATTAAAAGAGATGGAGAATGATTTAAGAGACTTAATCAAACACATGATTTGTTTAATTAAGAGAAGAAAACAAATGAATTTAATCAAATAAATATATTCAATTAAATGGTTAGGTCGGAGAATGATTTAGGATGAAATGATGTCGGTAGTCAGACTTAGATGCGCAATGTCAACTTGTACATTTTGTGTGTCTACACCTGCAAGCAAGGGCGATTTACTTTAGATAATTCATAGACTTCAAATAAAATTCTGGAAACTTGCACATATGGTCACCCTACATAGGAAAATAGATTGGAACAGTACCCAGAACAATATTATTTTTGTTTCTTGAGTTGTGAGTAAAAACAACTTACAACCATACAAACCAGCAACTCTAAAATTGACAGAAAATACAATAACTCAACTATAGAATGTGAGAAGAACCAACTACAATGAAAGGAAACCAACTACAACTAGTTGTTGTCTTTCAAGCAAGAAGAAGAGCCAAACTAGGAGGCTTACATTCCTCGAAGCAATCCCAAAGCCAATCCGGCAGCATAACTTTGCAAATTCATCAAATGCCAAAATGAGGACCCAAAGCTCCCTTTTATAATTTTGAGAGGACCCTCCAGAAGCTTCCAAAAGGTGTGCCCTAACTTCAAGATGTTTTTAGGGTTTTTGACTTGACCCATTCTTCCTTCAAAATGGCGTCCTTTTTCATGAAGGAAATTTTTCTTTAATTTAAAATTATCATTTCTCCAAAAGTTGGTGTCCCTTTTCCTCTTGAGCAATTTTTGAACCTTCAAAATATTTAATCTTTCACCTGATGATGCACTCACCCTTAAAGTCCCCCTTTTAAGACAACATGAAGTTATACAGCTAGACCAAGGGGTTATAACGTTATAATATAACATTATTTTAATTAAAATACTTATCTCTCTGGAAAATGCATCAAAAGGCCAAAACAATATTACCAACTGAACTGCCAGAAGAGGAAAGCCTGCTGAGCTGATGCTGACTGGACCACTGCTAAAAATAGAATTTACTAAAAATAGTAAATTCAAGAAGTTGCTCAGAATGCAATGCATGCGACACTATTGCGAAGCTTTCTGAAAACCCAGAAAGAGTCTGCAATCCAAAATCCAAAACTCAGAGATGCAGCCGTCATAACTTACTAAAAATAGTAAGTTCGAAAAAGTTGTCTGAAGCAATTGCAAGTCATACCTCTGCGAAGCTCTCTGAAAACCCAGAGGGAATCCAAAATCTAAACATCCAAACTCCAACAAGCAAAACCCTGAATCTTCAAGAGAACCCATCAAACAGCTGGAAACCCTAATTATGCCACTGACTTGCCGACAACACACTGGGAATAGGCTACCAATCACTGAAAAGTGAACTGCTAAAACGGGGACATTACACTACAGCCAATCTTTTAGACAGTTGTGAACCATTATGGCTACTCCTTGAATACTGTCTACTTTGTATGACTATCATTGCATTAGATGTTCTCGTGAGATTAGCATGGCTGACATGTTTATGAAATTCATGATTTGTTCAAAACCTGTAAGTATAGCTCCTTGGATACGATATTCCTATTATCTATATTTTCTCATGGTTTACTCATTATAAATCTATTCTTTGCAAACTCTTTTCCATGTTGTCCTTGCTCTTTTTGTGGGAAAATAATTTTCATTTATAGTCCTTTATGGTATGGTTTGATTTACCTCCAATAGTAATGTTGTCCTTTAAATGACTTCTTACTGTGTATGCATTTTTGACTGAATCCTGATATTCTACAGGTTGTTGATTCATGGCAAAATGAATGAACTGTAGCATCATTGTATATACCCTTTTGATTCCTTACAGTAGAAATGATGATGATACAATTGAAAAATGATATGAAAACATGATGTAAAATCAGTGGCAGCATAAGAACATGTATGTAAACATGGCTTTCTTGAATATGTGATTTCTTATCCCACTTTTATCAGCTTTGTAGCAGCAATCTCACTATGGTCACTTTATTCTACATGTTTTTTATGTAATTGTTTATGAGTTGGGCTCAACCCTTGTGGGAGCCACATTTCTCACCACTCATAACAATATTTGTTGGTTGAAATGATCTAATTATACCTGTATCTTCACATTAAACAAACAATTTAGCAAAATAATTGAAGCTGAAAGCTTCCATTGAACTTGTGCTCCTTGAACATTTTCCTTTTTGATGACTTAATCATCTGATGAATGCCTGATAGGAAGAAAATTACATTTTTGTTGGTAATGTAGGGATAAGGTAGAATGTGATTTTTCATTTCTCTAACACCATCTTTCAACAATCTTGCAAGTAAACCTTGGAGCTGGAGTTGGACCTAGAGCTGGAGCTAAACCAAGATCAACACAACTGTAACAATGATTTGTCATTCTAGGCAATGGCGAATCGCCTTCTCTCCTTGTTCTTATATTATCTTCAGCTGTGTGATATACATTTATTTCTTGTATTCAATATTTGATTAAGTAATTAAATCAAGCTACTCCCACGGCTTGTGTGGGACTTTGGTTTTTACAACATGAATAAAACATCATTTCTTATGCAAATTTATGAGTTTTTCTTTTACAAACATTTGCATAATAATACTGGAAATTCAAAAGTAATCAGATTTGTATAGCAATGAATACTTAGAAGAAAATTTTGAAACTACATATGTACCTTTTAATGATGAATGCAATTCAGCTCTACCTGTTTTGAATTGTAGCTAAAAATAGGTAACAATCACATTTCTTCGCAAAGTGCCCCGTTTCTTTGCAAAGTGTCCCAAAAGGGTTCTAAAGTGTCTAGGGCCTTTAGGAGAGCACACTAGATGGACTTTATCACACTTGCATGATGAATAATGTAAAAATTAAAGATGTTAGATTAGTTTTAGAGCATATTTGTGTAAATTTGATAAGTACCCACCCGATCATGGTAGCGATTAGGAGGGAGACGATTGAGTTTTCTGAGAGATCTAGCTCCAACATTGTCAGCAAAGGAGACAGAGAATATTCAGGCTGTGGGCATCTATTAGGCATATCTTATGCCTCCTATGAGATACCACAATGCCATGTTGATGGCTCTCTATGAGCATTAAAATAAAAATACATGCACTTTTCATCTGTCGACAGCGGAGATGACGATCACCTTGGAGTATGTACACTGGATTCTTCACGTGTTGATTCAGGGAGAGCGAGTACATTTCCATAGACACCGCACCTTGCATGAGCAGAGGGTTGATTTATAGTATTGTCTAGATGGTCCAATGCATAATGCATGGGTTAGAGGATGGATTGATTTGTCTATGTTATTATATTCATGGGCACCAGTGGTTCGATAGATTATGATGCACACCATAGCACTAGTTCTCATCCTTGATGCCCAGGGTAGACACCTCGAGGGAGGACTAGTCCACATGATTCGAGGGATGGCAGAGTAGCAAACAGTATATTCCTAGGGATGGTGCATCCTAGCACATCTATATTATGATATTGGACGATTTGTATTCTGAGAGGTTGACAGTATGGTGTACTGCACACTTGTACAAGTGTGGTGCCTTGAGCATATTACATGGACAGAACCAGTCAGCTATCCATGTGCAACAGCAGTAGGGTATCCTCGAGCTTTCAACTATCCTCTGCAACGACTATGGCAATATGGTGATTTGCACTTTTGGAGGGTACCATTTGACCGACTAGATGAGGATAAGGTCCTTTGGAGACCTTATCAGCTGACATTGCAATGGCCAGATTATACTAGACAGTTGAGGAGGATGTAGATGGATATATTTTTGGTTGGTCGTCATGACCATGTGGTACGACCATTCTACTATGATCAAGTCACGCGGCAGTTTGGATAGGTGCAGACACCACCCCAGGCATGATCCTCTTTCAGGAGATCAGCACGAAGTGTTTGGACACTGGGTGATATAATGCAACTCACTCTTGAGCATGTAGTCGAGAGTGACTCTGATGAATCTGATCACAACTGGCAGCCAGTCTCTGACATAGATGATGTTGGTGCCACAGGAGAGCATGAGGAGTGGTGGACAATGACTCCACCAGCACTAGTATTCCTGATGGACGAGCTAGTGGGAGATGCAGAGCCACTACCAGATGAGGGAGATTACCCAGAGGATAGAGCTGAGACACGCTATAGGGTTCCCGATATATTCACTGATGTGATTGATGATGAGTACGATAAGGATGCAGATCCAAATTATGATGGCTAGGAGGGAGAGGAGGACGAGGAGTATGAGGAGGAGGAGCCACCTATAAGTGAGAGTGATGAGGTAGGAGTTGAGGACTGACATGGGTGGGGAGATTTCGCTCCCATCCATATGATGAGGTCACAAGTAGCTGCGGCAGGCACTAGTACTCATAGTCGAGGGGTGGCTAGTACAGCCTCCATGCCCCCTATACAGGATGACATTGAGATTGCTCAGTCAACTGACGATATACGTGATGATACTTGATTTTATGCATGTGCTTTAGTGTGTATGCTTTTCTTTATATATATATATATATATTATGATGATGTTTATTGATTGTGTAATGTTTCTAACTTGCAGGAGCAACGAGAGACTAGTAGGAGTTCTACCATCAAGTTGTTGCAGAGATAGTACCTACATCCATCAACAAGGAGGAGATGGACCCTAATTATGCTCCCCCACCTATCGTGGAGGAGGAGCCAAAGTCACTCAAACCTTTTGCGAGGCTACAAGCAGCTTATGAGAGTGTAAGGAGATGAATTCGTCGAGCCGAGACCACAGGACAGTCATCCCAGACTCCAGCAGAGATGGAGAGACTACATGCAAAGGTAGCACAACTACGGGAGGAGAGGGATGTGGCTCTTGGGTGAGCACAGGGTCTGGAGTTTGCACTTAGATTCGGTGGATCACGATCACGGTCACACACAACTGTCTCACAACGTCCGGGTATCGGATCGCGAGCACCAGATCTCAAGGGATCTAGTTCTTACAGACCTTGGTGATGTTGTATATTATGATGATATGTACATAAAACTTTGGATATATATGTATATGAGCAGTTTATGTTTTATGATCTATCTAAATGTGTTTGAATGTTAAATGGAAATGTGATTAATTAAAGAACCTTTGCAAGATTACTTTAATTAATGTCTTCATGATTTAACAAAATTTATGTGATCTAATGAAAACATATTATAGTTTTATTTTGGATACAACATGATGATTGAGTATGTTATGCTAAATTAAATAACTTATCATAACACACAAGATGAATTGGAATAGCATGAAATCTAAAGTAATTATAAATAATCACTTTAGTGCTCAAGACATATGCGCAAGTGGTTTGTCAAGAACCAAGCAATGTGAAAGTGTATAGGACAAGACCCCATAACTTTAACAACACTGCTTTATAATTCATACTATTCAAAAGGGATTAGACATAATACCAATGCAAATGTGCAACATTGAGAGGTTCTTTAAGGGGTGTGCCATCAAGTTCAGTTAACTTGTAGGCACCAGCCCCAAAGGTTTCTCAACTTTATAAGGTCCTAACCAATTAGAATTGAATTTGTCACATTCATTTGGGTCGATATTGATGCTACATTGATTAGCAGATAGAACTAAGTGACCCTTTTGGAAAGATCGAGGGATAACATTAAGGTTGTAATGATTATGTTTTCTTTTGTAATAAGTTTGAAGATGTTCAAGAGCATTAATACGTTGGTCATCGAGTATCTCTAGCTGATGTAATCATTTTTTTGATAATGTGTATTGTTAATAAATATTTAACCAGCTCCCTTCGGGTTAATTTTTCTATGTGCTGGCCTGTGCATCGCCAAGTCTGCTCAGCCTTTTATCAAGGTTTTGATCTGCCTCTCCACGTGTCTGCTCTTCACAACTTCGAGTATTGGCATTCCCTTCAGGCCCTGGGAAACTCCATTGTGCTTCCACGTGTCTACTCTTCGCAACTTCGAGTATTGGCATTCCCTTCGGATCTTCGGAAACTCCGCTATGCTTCCACGTGTTGCGGCTGCGGGATACTTTTGTTTCTTGTTTCCTTGGCACCTCATTGGGCTGTGAAATGTTGTCATGAAGCCCTCATTCCTAAAAGGTTTTGGTGAGCCCCACGGTTTCTGACTACAGTATGCACTTGCTACGTGTCTAATGTTCACAAATCCTTCAGCGTGGAAATGAATTAGCAACCGCTGGCAGCAAAATGCTGCCACGCGTTTCTGTTGCACTCGGCTGACACCGTTCCCTCCGTTGTTGGTGAAGGCTCTAGTCATTTGACATGTGTAGCCTTAACACAAATCCTCTACAGCGAAAGGGTGAAGGTTCATGCGGGCAGCAACAGGCTGCCACGTGCCTAACCCACATATAAAGGTAGGAGATTAATGAACCAAATGAGGCTATTGGCTACTGCGCGTCATCATCATTTGCTCAGGAGGGTGACACTTGTCTAACCAGGACCACCACCATCATTGTTGAGGATGCACCTGTGCCCGAGATGACTGGATGCTTTGTTCCGGATCAATCCTGTTGTAACGGCCTTGGGAATTTTCTGATTCAGGCATCATTGTCGAAGATCGTGAGATCTTTTCTGTTACTGCTTTCCAAGGCAGTGGGAGGTTTTTCATGCTATATATACTTTTCTCTCTGATGAGAAAAGGGTTCAAAATTTGGAAAAACACGCTGGTTTTAGTAAAAGACACCAGGCCTTTATTACTGTTTTATTTAATTGCAAAAACTCTCAGACTGTGCCAATTGTTCGGCCTTTCTATTTTTCATGCTATTTGATCAAACTATGAACTGTGCTTTTTATTGTCTTGACACTTCATTTGAGAACTTCTATATATGTTGAATGCAAGTTTGCTTATCTTGATCATGTCTAAAGACTCTTCTTGGCAGTAGGAATGTATGCAATGTTATTTTATGTCAATGAATGAATTGTCTATGCTATAATATTAAGTCTCTGATTTTTTGGAACACTACAACACCATTCAGGCCCTTAAATCTATGATTTATCGTGCCCATCATTAAATTTTGGTGCATCGCCTTAGGTTAGACTTTATTTTATTATATCTACTTCATTTTCCCTTTCCAAACCCCATTATAGAAGAAGTTGACTTCTCTAAAAATCCAGAGGTTACTCAGTTTAGTGCAAAAGGTCCCCCTTAAACTGAGTTTCCCATAAGACTCTGTTACCTCGTCAAATTTTGGCATCAACAATTTGTTCTTTTTTTGGCATGCCCAGTGGGACCGAGCTTAAATGAAATTGCATTTTAGAAGGCTATATGAGCCATCAACCTGTAACTAGATCCCAAACCGTAGGCAACCCCAACTTGTTAGTACCTCCCCTAGGGACAATCCAGGTCGCAAATCAACTGGTAACCGTTCCATTCCCGCCACCCTTTCCTCTCACCATGTTGTTGGCCGCCAATAGAAACTACGTGGCATCGGATGCCGGAAGTCCCTTGGTAGCCCCAGTAGTGCCCGCTATCTAGGGCGCTATCCTTGTTTTAGCCATGAAATCTATACCCAAGTTTACCAAAGACAGCTGAAGAACGCTAGCAAAATATTTGCAGGATGTGGTGGACGTATGCCTGGTACACGAGATTACAGCATAGAATGTAGCCCTAAGGCTTCTCAGCGTGTCTTTAAAGGCAAGGTGTTGGATTGGTACCAAACACTGACACCAAGTTCAATTTGCACCTGAGATCATCTTGAAGATCCGTTCTATGAGAGATTCTCAAATGACGAAGATCGTTCGTCATTGTATTATTAGCTATCCATCATAGAACGATCCCCCCAGGAGGCTCTGACAGACTTTAATGCCCGATTTCATGCAAATTGGCAGAGGATCCCTATTACCATACGCCCGACTCTTGAGTTGGCATTTATATTTTATCTGAAGTTCGTCAATTCTGACATTTCCATGATGATCAATTTTTTGGGAGGAGCTACTCTACCAAATGCTTATGGTACCGCTATCAAAGCCGAGAATCATTTAATAGATTGTGGAAAATTTCCTCCTCGACATATTATGCCTATATTTCCTGAAATATCAATCTCCGCGCAAGAAGTCGCATCGACTAGCGCACCCGCAACTGCCCAATCAATGTACACATATGCAGCAAGCTCACAAAATGTGGCTTCTACATCAGGTTCTTCCAAGGATGAAATAAGTGACCTCAAAGAGATGTTGCGAACCATGGAAAATGATATAACCACTCTTAAGCAGAACCAAGCAACGCCTCTGAAGCCTACATATCAAAACTATCAAGGTGGGCGGTCTTCTTATCAGTAGAATCAATACCAGGGCGCATCTCGCACTAATCCACCAGCCCCGACTGCAAACCAAATGGTGTTGGTGCCTACTCCACTAATGAGCGCGTTGCCAAACTCAAGTAGGGAATTAACCGTAGGGAAAAACAATCTTATTGATGATATCAATCCATGGTGTTTCCCCTGCAGCGATGCACATATGCTTCGGAACTGTCTATGTGGCAACTTACAACAAAAGATGGCGGAGCAACGCAGCCAAGGCACGGCAACAGAAAATGGAGGTTATGTATATGCCTCACCACAAATGGAGAGTGCAGTCCTTACTGCGCAAATGCAAGGAATGTCTTTAGAACAAGAATCTGATATTGCTCCTTATCATGCACTCTTCTCCTAGATGGAGGAAGAAGAAATGTTGTTTGCTAATGACACATTCATATCCAAAACACCGCAAGTGCAGTCTGATTATAACACACGCTCAAAGAGGATATTCACCAGTGAGTCAGTTGTTTCACATCCGGACAGCCCGCAACTCAAAAGTGTTTTCGATCAGATTCTCAGTGCTTCAACCGTCCCTTCACCTTCTCAACCACGGAAGGAAATTATTATAGCAAGAACTAAGGAGCAGAAAACTCTGAGTTTGTCACCTTTTAATGTGGTAGAGAAATTGAAGAAATCATCTGCTAATGTGTCTCTACGGGACATTCTAGGCATCCCAGAATAAAAGACACTATTACAGAAGGTGCTTCAAGAAGAGGTCAACTCGGCACCAACAGGCTCGTTTTCCAAAACAGAGGTGGTTTATCAAATACTGCCAGCTAAAGTCCTTGCAAACAATACAAAGGAATCCCCTGTCGAGGACAGAAGTAGGTTGAAACCTCAGCCCTTCTTCTTGACTCTCATTATAGGAAAGAAGTTATTACACAACGCCATGATTGATTTTGGTGCTAGTACCATGGTTATGCCTAAATAGATAGTTGAAGCTTTGGGACTCAGCTACAAACCTATGAAAAGAGGGGTAATGCAGCTTGATGGGAATAAATTTGAGACCGTTGGTGTCATCAAAGCACTTCCTTTGACTCTATTTGCTTGCCCTAGTATCACGATGCCGCAAGACACTGTGATCATAGATGTTCCTCCGATGTTTGGTCTCTGTCTATCCCAAGAATTTACTTCAAGGGTGAGCAGATACCTGTCCTTGGATTGGTCACATCTGATACTTAGGACCAAACACGACACAAAAATGAAGATAGAATTAGAGGCTCTACATTTTGAACATGTGGCGGATGAAGCCTTGATCAATTTTGAAGTTGCGCATACCTCTATCACCAAGCAATATGTATTGTGTTGAATTGCTAGAGGAAGAGAAGGTGAGTGGAGATCAAAATGATAAAGAAGATGCTCTGCTGAGTGAACACATAGACAATGATCCTTTCAGCAATTATCATGCTACAAGATTGGGCACATATGTAATTTATGATGAAGACCAAGTGCTTCCGAGGGTTGCCAAAGAATCAGAAGGTAGCCAAGCAAATGAGCTATGGACACTGTACTTTGACGGAGCAAGAAGCAAGGTGGGTGTTGGAGTAGGGGTATATCTAATATCTCCACGAAAGGAAAAATTATTGAGGTTTTTCCACTTTCATTTCGCCTGTTCAAACAATGAGGTTGAATATGAAGGATTGGTTCAAGGTTTAAGCCTTACGGAACGAATGGGAATTAAGCAATTAATTATGTTCGGAGATTCTGAACTAGTAGTTAACCAAGTCTGAGTTGTTTCGGCAGCAAAGAATGTCCGCATGAGATCCTATCAGCACCGATTCTGGGACCTGATTGATGGTTTTGAAGCTTTCAACATCAAGGCTATTCCCCGAGGACAAAATAGCAATGCAGATCACATGGCCATGATTGGTGCTCAGTTTGATCCTGTCTCTAACCTTCTTCATAACGAACATTCAGTACGAGTACTAGTTCGACCAGCAATCCCCGACAATGATCAGAGTTGGCAAGTTTTTGAAAGCGATGAACACATCACCTCGTTTATCTAGCACTCGGGGGAGTTCGCTGATCAACTTCAACCAAAGATTGCCAAGGCTTATGAAGGACAAATTATGCAGCTCAAATCTAATAAACTTCCAAAATGATTGGTTACTCTCGAAAACTTTTTCGATTGTGATGATGCCCGAAATGATAAATGTAAGTTTGTAGCAGACAAAAGTGGTTATGTGGACCTTCAGGTCTCCGATGGTAGGAATCTCTAAGTCATAAAAAAATGTCTCGCACCATGATAAAGAAAGACTCATAAGTTTCTGTGAAAAATATGGGGTAGTGGCCTGGTCCTATGATGACCTAGAGGGATATGACCATGACATCATTTAGCACACTATTGAGCTAACAGAAGGTGCAAAACTAGTCTGATAGAAATAGAGGCTCGTCAACTCTAAAATTGAAGCCCTAATGGCGCAAGAGCTGACTAAGCTCATTGAGTCACGCATTGTCTTCCCAATCAAGAATAGTACTTGGGTATCGAATCTGGTCCCGGTCCGGAAGAAGAATGGAGATATTCGTTTATGTGTGGACTTGTGAGACCTAAACAGAGCATCCATAAAGGATCACTATCCACTGCCTTCTATGGAGTCAATCCTACAAACGGTCGCAGGATCGGACATGTTTTCTCTGCTAGATGGTTTATCCGGCTATAATCAGATACGAGTTAAAGAAGAGGATTACCACAAGACTACATTCACCACAAAGTGGGGAACATTTGCATATGCTAAAATTCCTTTTGGTTTATCTAATGTAGGGGCAACATTCCAACGGGCGATGGACATCACATTCAGCGAACTAATCAATAAGTTTATTCTAATCTATTTGGATGATCTTACTATGTTCTCTAAATCTAAGGATGATCATTTTGATCATTTAGAATTATTTTTTCAAAAGTTCCAGGAGTTCAGAGTTTTCCTAAACTCGAAGAAATGTGTATTCAGAGTACCACAGGGTAAGCTATTGGGGCATGTTGTGTCTAAAGAAGGTGTTTCAATTGACCCCGAATGAGTAAAACCTATCAAAGAACCTCCCCTTCTGGTAAATAAGAAAGGTGTTCAGTCTTTCTTGGGAAAAGTGAATTTTGTTAGCAAGTTTATTTCCAATTTCGTGGGAATAGTTAGGCCGATCACCCTGATGCTGAAGAAAAATCAAACATTCAAGTGGACGACCGACGCTTGGGAAGCTTTTGAAAGGTCAAGGAAGTTATTTCCACAGCTCCAGTGCTGGTTAATCCAGATCAATCCAAAGATTTTATAATGTATGCGTTCAGTAGCATGTCTAGTATCGCTACTGTCCTAACCCAAAAGGATGATGAAGGAAGAGGAGAACATCCAGTGGCGTTCTACTCCCGGACCTTAAAGGAATATGAGGTGAATTAAAATTTCATCGAAAGGCAGGCCTTTGCAATAGTGAAGGGACTTAAAAAAATTTGCCATTTAATTTCTTGCAACAAGGTGCTTGTATATGTCGCACATTGTAGTGTGCGTGAATATATCATGGAAGGGGAGATCATAGAAAAAAGGGCTAATTGGATCCCCAAGATCCTTGAATATGATATTGAAGTCAAGCCTACTAAAAATATTAAAGGAAGAGGATTGTGTAAGTACATGGCACAGAATGAGGAGGTACCTACCGCAGAGGAGCAACCGGATCTCGTCTTGATGAATGAACCAGAATCAAAAGGTGGTTGGCTGACTGATAGAATAAGGTTCATGCAAACCGGAAAGTATCCGCCAAGTCTCTCATCCCAAAAAAAGAGATATTACCGATTGCAAATTGTGGATATACGCTAATAGAGGGAGTCATTTTCAAAAGGAATTTCAATGGCGTTCTCTTGCGATGCGTCACTTCGGAGCAAGCAAAGAGGATCCTCGATGCGTTCCACAATAGCGCTGTAGGTGGAAATTTCTCTACTAAGACCACCACCATTAAAATTATGCGTGCTAGCTATTATTGGCCTAAACTTTTTAATGATTCTCACTCTTTGGTGAAGACTTGCAAAAAATGCCAATTCTTTACTGATAAAAGGAAGAATTCCGCAATGCCCCTGAAACCCATAGTGGTGGACGAACCATTTGCACAATGGGGCTTGGACTTCATCGGAATGATCAACCCAGTTTCTAGTGCGGGACACAAGTGGATTCTAACCGCCACGGATTACTTCACAAGGTGGACGAAGGTTGTTCCCCTTAAAAGTGCAATAGAAACAGAGATTGTAGATTTCCTCGAGGAACTGGTGACAAGGTTCGGACCTTCGAAAACTATCATTTCGGATAATGCTAGAGCTTTCTTAGGTGCAAATGTATGTCACTTTGCATTAAAGAATGCAATATGCCTCAAGAAATCATCAAACTATTACCCATAGGGAAATGGCCTAGCAGATTCAACAAACAAGAGCCTAGTTTGACTCCTTAAAAGGATTGGTTCGGAACACTAGAGGGAATGGCATAAAAACCTCCGAGCAACACTCTGAGAAAACTGCATAACTCCTAAGCAAGTCCTTAATACTTCGCCTTATGAGTTGGTATATGGGAAAGAGGCGTTGCTACCTATATCCATGGAGATTCTAGCACTGCAATTGTTGAAATCTCTCGAGATAGAACAAAATGACACCATGGAGTTTTGGCTTGCCGAACTATTAGAAGTACAAGAAAAAAGGGAGAATTCCCTAATAGCCATGACAAATCGTCAACAAGTGGTCAAGCGATGGTTTGACAAGAAGGCTTCCGACCAAGGTCTAAAATGCAAAGACTTAGTGCTAAAGTATGATAAAAGGGCTTCTAAGCCAAGTCAACATGGTAAATTTGATAGCCTATGGGAGGGCCCCTTTAAAATAATTTGGTGCAAAGAACATAATGCTTTTGAGCTGAAAAATATGGAACAGAAACCCTTAGGAATCCCGGTCAATGGGATTCATCTTAAGTTGTTCCATTAGGCATTGAGCTCTATTTATGTACATATGTGAATAGTGCTTTTATTTTATTTCTATTTCTTTGGCCGATCTTTTTCAAAATTAGTTTGTGCTTCTGCGAAATTAAGTCATTATTATTGGCAGGTGGAATACTAGAATTGCTTTACATAGAGCACACCCATGTGTAGAGAAATAGCAAAATGAAAGTTGTGAGCCCATAAAACTGAAATACAAAATGAAGAAAAGAACATGAATTTTCTTTTAAAAAGATATATATTTATTCATATATATTCTTTACATTGTAAAAGTGGCTAGGAAGCCATAAACCAAAAATTTACAAGTATTCGAGCTATTATATATATGATGGTCTTTTTTCCAGGCTTATATACAGGCTATAGGGCAAGTATTCTGAGCAGCACTAGGAAATTGAGTGAACGGGGAGACATTTGTTGAGCAGGCAGGGGGTTTTCATCCAAAGGCATGGCTGGCGGTAATTGACACATTAACAGCAGTGTCCACCTCTTCTTCATCCGTGGGTTCTTCGGTAGCACTGGCAACATCATTCGGCACAACCGCCATTAGCGAGGGAAATACCAGGTTCCTGAAATCAGTATACCAATCTACGTCGTAGAAGGGTATTACGTTGTAGCTGGGGAACAGGAAATGTAGGGCCTGAGTAACCCTCTGCTAGTGCTCATCGCGAGTCTGTAGGCGAAATCCTCTGAGAAACAGCAGCTAAATGACAACAAATTCTTCCTCGATAAAGCGACGCAGGTCGCTGGCTGACGGCAGACCTACTCTATAGGCAGCATGAGCAACAACCTCGCCAAGACCATTCAGGTACTTTTTGGGAAATATTTCTTTAACAAGTTTCAAGATAAGCGGTCGGGGGACGTTGATATCTAGCATGGACGCTACAAAGTGGGAGCATATGTCGGTGTTCACCTGATATTTGTCCTCATACTCTATGCAGTCTTTACCTAGAACCCACTTTATGGCTATCAGGACCAAGGAATGCTTATTCTTGGTCATTCGTTTCAGCCTCCTAGTAGAAATATCCCCTAGGAATGTCGTTTACGACTTATATGAGGTGAAACGAACTGGGGTGTCCATAGGTTCTAACACTATTCCTAGGCTTCTGAGCTAATGCCGAAATTTATCTATAACCTAACGTATGAGAAGGCTTGCTTAAAACTCTACTAACTGACCTATCACTGCTCTAACGCTAAGTATGATTTCCTCACCTCTTACTGGCCTATTTATAGAAAAAATGACAAGACGCGGGCTAATCCGTTTCGAGAAAACATGATAATAAGCCAGTTGCTAACTTGAAATGCGTGTCTGCGTTTGCTCACATTTTCGGGCCAGTTGCATCTGCGAGAGTACAACTAAATGCATACTAAATTAATAGGAGCTAATTAATTAGCTTTA
>VDFB02352384.1:0-20245 GCA_007258455.2 Sequoia sempervirens | reverse complement strand
TAGTTATAACCCTAACCATAATTCTAACTTTACTCATAATTCTAAATTTAACACTAACCCTAATTCTAGTTGGAACCTTAATTCTAACTATATTACTAATTGAAACTTACCCTAACCCTAATTAAAATCCAACCCTATTTGAACCCTTGTACCTTAACCTAACATTGAACCCTAAACCCTAAACCCTAAACCTAACCGTAAATCTAACCTTATTTGAACCCTAAAACCTAAGCCCAAGCATTATTTTAAATTTATTTGATTTTTTAATTTATTCTTATACTAAACATTTTCAAATCCTTGTGATTTATCTTTGATTTCTTTTTAAATATATTTGATTTGTTTTTTTTGTTTCGTCTTTGATTTGATTTTTTTGTTGTTTCATCTTTGATTTCATTTTTTTGTTGTTCCATCTTTGATTTTATTTTTTTTGTTTCATCTTTGATTTGGTATTTTTCATTTCATCTTTGATTTGATTTTTTTTCTTTCATCTTTGATTTGATTTTTTTTTTGTTTTATGAAATCTCTTTGATTTTGATTTTTTTGTTTTAAGAAATCTCTTTGTTTTAATTTTTTTGTTTCATCAAATCGAGCTTTGTTTTTATTTTTTTATTTCATTAAGTCTCTTTGTTTTGATTTTTTTTATGGCTCTTTGTTTTGATTTTTTGGTTTCATCAAATCTCTTTAATTTTTTTTTTTCATGAAATATCAAAGAAATTTAAAATATTTCTTTATCTCTTAATTTTCTAAAATTTAGAAACTTCTTTTTACATCTAATTTAAAAACTACTTTTGTATGAAATAGTAAATTTAAAATATTTTTTTCATGCACTTGATTTTCTAAAATTTAGAAACTTTTTTCTTAAGTCTAATTTAAAAACTTCTTTTATATGAAATTATAAACTTGCAATATTTCTTTTGCACTTAATTTTTTAAAATTTAAATTATGTCAATCATTTTAAAATACAATGTAAATAAATAAATAAATTTAATATATCTAATTAAAAAATTAATTTATTTTAAAATTTAATTAGTCCTTGTATAAATAAATTATAAACTCTCATTTTCATGTCTAATTCTTGGTAAACTTAAAAGCATCAAACAAAGAATATTATCTTCCTCAACATAAAAAGAAATCAACAATATGAAAAATATATATTTATAATTAATTTTTCATCATTCAATGTTAATTAAGTTTATAATATTTCTTTTTATTTAAATTTCAATTTTTTAAATTTTTTTTACATTAAATTTATCTAGAATTTTTAAAACAAACAATTTTTTCATTGCTTTATAATATATTTTTCCCATTCTAATATTAAAAAAACATTTTACAATGAAACAAAGATTTTTTTTAATATTTTCAATATTTTGTAAATTTTAAGTATATTAATTTAAAAACTTGCTTATATGAAATAGCTTATTTGTTTTATACTTAATTTTTTAAATTTTAGAAACTTCTTTTTATGTTTTTTATGGATTTTAGAATATTTGTTTTGTACTTAATTTTTTTAATTTTAGAAACTTCTCTTTATGTTTTTATGAATTTTAAAATTTTTGTTTTATAGTTAAGTTTTTAATTTTAAAAACTTCTTTTTATATTCTTATGGATTTTAGAATATTTGTTTTATACTTAATTTCTAAAATTTTAGAAACTTCTTTTTATGTTCTTATAGATTTTAGAATATTTGTTTTATACCTATTCATTAAAAATTTAAGATATGTCTTAGCCTTTTCAAAATCCATAAGAACATTGAAAAATATTCACCGATGAAATAAATAAATATAAAAATTACACAATATTCAATTAGTAATATCATCTATTGCAATTTTTTTCCATCAAATTAGGCATTTCTAACATAGACACATTAAATGTAGAAGATGAAAATCTCAATTGATGCAATACATTTGAAAATAAACAATGAAAAGTTCTTTCAATGTTTGGAATCATTAAGTAGCTATTTAATATTTATAATGACTAAAAAATATGTTTATAGGAGCTCCTCCCCCTAGAATATCCAAAATTGTATTAAATTAATCTAATTTATAATTTTATTTATGAGATCATTCATTATTTTTTGATTGCTCTACAAGTCAACTTAAATATATTTAGCCTCAAATACGTAAATGGAATTTGTTAACATTAGAATTTAGCTATTTATGAAGAAATTTTTGAAAAAGGTTTCAAAATGTGAATTATTTAAATTGTGCATGTCCTTAAAAATAATCACAAAATCAAACATCCAAAAGAGGGCAACTATGAAAAGAAAATGCATAAAGATAAAAAAAATCTTATATTTTTTAAAGATTTGAAGATTTTATAGTAAACATTAATAGTTAAAACTGAAATGGAAGCACTAATTGCTTTGCATATCATGTGATTTAGAAGGAATTGATAGAGGTAGAGGCATGCCTATAAAATAAGAGGTGTGTTGTTTGTGGCACCAATTAATGACTTGAACATACTCTTCCTAGGCAAGGCTAGCGAAACCCAGAAACAATGAAATGAAATGGCTACTTGATTTTCTGCAAGAGACAGAAAACAACTATTCTAAGTGTGAATGCAACAAAAATCTAAGAAAATAATCTTGCTTGATTTTGTTAAATCCAAGGAAAAATCTCCACTAGTGCTGTTGAGGACAATCGGTTGAAACTGATCCTAATTCCCTACACCTTCAAGAACCTAAAATTACAATCTAATGCAATGCCATTTGTGTAACAAATAGAGTCATTTGTCATTACCACAGTTTCTAGGAGTGGTGTGTTTGTCCCCATTCTAGCTCTTGCCATCAAACCAAAATCTAGTATACCTGCATGTAATTTTGGAAGCAAAGACAAGGCATGGGAATAGAAAATTTGGTATACCTGCATGTAATTTTGGAAGCAAAGATAAGGCATGTGAATAGAATGTCTAGAGATAAGGTACTAGTAAACATGCATCCACAATATGGAAGAATAGATAAGACATACAAATTCATGGAAATGCAGGTGTTTTTACTCACTAAGGAATAGATATTCTCCAAGCCACATATCACCTCCGAGATATTGCCCTCACCGCTAGTGTGGAGTTGGAAAAAAGCTCAGCATTGACTGAAGAAGCTCAAATTTTAGACACGTATTGATAGATCAACGGGGAATGCACCATGGATAGAACAATATTTACAAAACCCCTCTAGAAATTGCATTACCAATCAAATCATGATCTAAAAAGCAAGAGGAATCATCTATATAAGGAACACTAGAACATGCTTGACTCTTCCACTTCCATTTGTTACATTCCCCTTCACTTCCCTTGGTTATGTTTGACTACCAACAATGCACTTCAAATGGAAGGTGTTTGGGTGACACATGGTATTCTCACCAGTTATGCTTGTCTTTCTTTTATATGTACTCAAGTTTTTTGATCCCCTGATGTGACTGATAGAATGCCTCTCAGTATAACAAGCAAAAGGAAGGTAATACGAGAGAGCAATTAATAGAATAGTGGTAACTAGTAACTACACAATTGCAACTTCCTTGAAAATAATAATAAAGAAAATGTAATAAACTATGCTAACACCAATATTTTTTGAGGAAATTTGTTAGGCTATATCTTTCCTTGATCAAGTATCTTTTTTTTTGGTCGATAAACTATATATTCTATTAAATTATTAAATTATAAAGTGAAATTACAAAAAATATGAATTGTCTATTTTTGGAAGGACAAAGCCAATGCAACCATGAATCACCAATAACCACCTAAAAAATAACCCCAACCTTGAATTTATAGTTGTCATTGAGTGCATGAATGCACAAAACAAAAAATCTACCACAAGCTACACTACCTAAAACACCCACAAAGTAAAATTACAAAATTTGAAGCCATTACAAGACCACAGACAACCAGTAACTGACTATCAAAAGAAACAAAAGAAAATGATAAAGGGTACTAAACTACCCCACTTCAAACCTTGCAACCATGTCCTTGACCAGTATCGCAACCATGAGCCCTGCCACCACCTCACGCTTCACCATGACCCTTCCACGCAACTCACCATGGCCTCAATCCTTCCTCTACAACTCCATGTCCAACCACAAATCAGCTAGCTTAAAGTTGAAGAGTTTTGGATTCATTTTCTCTTTGGGAATCCCAGCCGCAATCTCTAATTCCCAATCATGGACAAAGTCTAGAATAAAAGCCCAATACTTTTTAGCCTCCACCTTCCTATCTAGGGTATTTCCAAGAGCTCTGTGTAGAAGAAATGTAATACCCCTCCGTCTACATCACCGTTGTGTGTTGTTGTTGTTGTTGTTTGTCTTTGAGGTCAAGTATAGTTTTGGTTATGTGTTTGCCGGGATTAATTGATTAATTTTTCTTTGATTAAATAAAAACTAATTAAGTTATTATTTGAAGCTAATAAATTAAAATTATAGTTTAAAATAAAATATTTAATATAAAATATTAAGTTATTATGGTGGTTATAAATTATAAAATATAATAAATTGTTAAGTGGTGAATAAAGAGAAGTAATGGAAATTAAATGAATTAATGGAGTAGGAAAGTAGTTACGGATGGAATTAAGGAAGGTGATAGTGGAAGTTAATGGATAGAGGGGCAAATGATTTTATTTCGGGAAAAACTTATTGGATTGGGGGAAATACCAGAATTGGTTATCGGAGGTTCTGAAATTTTTTGTAGGGAGTCTGCAGGCTTTGGGAAATTTGGGGAAACTTTTAACAGAGATCGTGGGTTTTAGAATACGGGAGCTACTTCTAGACTTCAACTTTGACAATATTTCTAGCTCAGTGAACGAATTAGTTCAGGTTCCTCTTTTGCAATTCCTGTTTTTGTTCTCGTTTGAAAATAAATGTTTGAATCTGAAAGTTATTATTGAAATTCTATGTAGTATAATAGCTCTTTCCTGTGGATTGTTTTTCATGTTGCCTAGAAAGCTTGTACACAGAAGATTGTGAATATTTATCTTGTTGTTGCTTGGAATCCTTTTTGGAAATTTTCAGTCTTCGAATTTCAGGACAAATTTACTAAAAATATAGGTACATAGACAGTATGTCTGTAATATGGGTCGTTGATTTCTGAGACACCCATGTAGCTCTTCTCTCTACTCATTTCCTTTTTGATTCTTCTATTGCTATTGACCGATTGTGGGATTTAATCAATAGAATTGTGGGGTTAAAGTGCTTTAAATCCCCTAGACCTGAAAGAAATTTCCTTAGCCTAATTACTATTATGATGATGCTTGGAAGATTGAAATTTATCTTTTTATACTTCAGGCAGTAAGGCGTTGTCATAGTCGAATCATTGTATTTGTAAAATGATTGTTATTATTATATCAATTTTTTTATTTTTTTTTTTCTTATCTCAACTACGGTGGCTTTATTTCTTTGGTTATCTAACCCTTTTTCTTGCTCTATCGCCCTGGTTGCTATTTATTAGAGACGCTGACTTTCCTGATCATAATAGGAAGTTTAATGATTTCAATAACCTTCTGGATTCTATTAGTAACTTGTCAGGACAACAGCTCTTGAACATGGTGGAGTGTATGGATTTAAATGGCTCCCTGATTCCATTCTCAACCTGTCACAGCAGCAGCTCTGGAACATGGTGGAGTGTATAGAATTAAATAGTTTCCGTGATTCCATTGTCAATCTTTCTCAGTTGCGGAACATAATCATATCAGGAAATTCAAAGATAAAATTTATCTTCTTGACTCTGTGGACAAATTTATCACAGCTGTAACATTCGAACTTAGAAGGGTGTGGACGTATAAATAGCTCTCTGAATCCTTTCGTAGTCTATCATAGCGGTATTATTTGAACGTGTTAAGGCATACAGATTTCAATAACCTCCCTGTTACATTGGAACCCCTCACCAATGCCGCATTTGAACATAGAGGGCCATAAAGGTTTAGGATGTCTTTCTGGTTCCTTTGGTAACTTATTAGACCTACAGCACTTGAAAATGGAATGTTGTAGTGGTTTGCATAACCTCCCGGATTTCTTTGACAACCTGACATAGCAGCGAAGTCAACGTTGTTGAATTTATTGTATACATGGAACTCTTTTTCTCTCCAGTCTCCTCTCTTTCCTAAATTGAATTCTTGAACTTAATTGTAATCTCCTTATCTTTTGCTCAGCCGCAGCCATATATTGTAGCTTGTATATCGCATATATGGGAGATTTTCTATTGACGCATAAATCTTTGGCGTCGATACCTACTATTGCCTTGATTGATTCCCACACTCTTAGCTGTTTGTAGAAGACTCTAATATATACTGGTTGTTAACAGGAACTCCTCATGTCAAACGGTTGGCTATAATTCATAATATCTACTGTAGTTACCTCTATATTTATCTTTGACATCGATATTCTTTAGATATCAATTGGTGTTATCATCAATGCAACTGTAGCTTACTCTATCACTAAATAGTCATTTAAATTGTCTAACCACTAATTGTGTTCAATGGATAGATATTTATTACCTATGATCCCTAAATTTTGATAGTATGTGGATGTTGTGGTCTTGTGTATCTCGTATTTAACATGAGGTTTGAAGCTTGAGGTACGCACGTGTTGGGTGGTGTGGTCTGACAATATACTACTTGTGTTTGTTAATTAAAACATAATACTTCATATGTCTTTTATTGTGATAAACTCTTGCTTAGTGACTTAACACCTACATGGTTATTTAAATGCAAGCAGGATCTCTCAGTGGAGATGTATTGTGGCTATGGATTACAATTGTCCCTGGAACCTTCTTAGTTGTTTTATTTTATATATTTATATGTATTTACATACCTATATATATATAATGACATTGTATTTACAATTGTGTCCTATCCCGTAGTTGGTAATAGCATGAGCGAGGTTACTTAGAATAATATTTAAACCATAGGAAACCATAGGAAACAATTGTAAGTTGGACAATTAAGTGTTATAATGTTCTTGTTATGAGTGTTGACGTTTTCTTGTTCTTGAGTTGATGTTTTGCATGAAAACTTGTTATTTGGTCATCAAGGAGATGTTTCTGAGTTACGACCATGGGATGATTCTTGGTATTATAAATTTGACGTTGTTGTGTTTATGGAATTGGAAACCTTCTTGAGGCTAGTGAGAGTTGTCTATATGGAATTTCTTGATTGCCTTGAGATTATTGTTGGTGATCCATGAGTCTTTGATGGTCCTAAGCCTTGCACTTTGTGTTATCCATCGTGGCTGGAATTTTGTGTTTGCGAGGCGGAATGTACTTCACCATATTGTTCATGATTAAGTGGTTATAGTTTGTGCAAGCCGACCTAGTGTTTATGATTTATTGAGTTGGATGTTGTCAGTAGGGGAGTGGCTCTTAGTGGGGGTCCGACACACAAAGGGGTGCTAGGGTAACTCACTGAGGGTTTAATAAGTGATAATTTAATTAATCAAATAGGGAATTTTGGGTAGTTCTCATTTTAAATGAAGATAATGGATGCCTCTCTCATAGATCAGGCATTTGTTTAGGCTTGAGGTGAGATGAGAAGCATAGTTTGTATGGGGGTCCGGCGGCCGGTAGAGGTAGCCAGGGTAACCCAGTATGTTGGTTCGGTAGCCTAGGAAGGTTATGCCAGGGTAACCCATAACAAATTATGTGTGACACTCCTCCTATGTCAACTAAGTATCCTCATGATGTTGTTTCTCCTTGCTTTGGTATGCCTCTGAAAGTGGTGTTTTGTCAGTCAATGTTATTTTGGTACTTGTTTATTGTTGTTCTATTAGCCACATGGAGTTTGTTGTCCTTGATTGTCGATGTTGGTGGGACTTGTTGTTACCTCCTAGCATGGGGGGTGAATCTTTGAATTCACATGGTAGGGTGGAATGTGTATCATCTCCATTGGGTTTCCCCTTATGTTCGTGATATGATGATTCAGTACTGTCTTCAACTTTGTATCTATTCCTGGCAGTTGATCTTCGTACTTGTAATGTATTGTAACTTAATTTTGTATCTTATATCATTGTAAAGCATTCCTCTCTTGATACGAGAAAGTATCATTGTACAAATGTATATGTAAATTATATCGATGTATCTATTGTATGTTTTTGAAAAGGAAAAAATAGGTTTTACAGGGACCTGAAACCACAGAGTTTAAACACCAAAAGATAAACAAAAAAAGTACAAACAACCAGACAGTTGTCCCAAAAAGGAAACGACAGCACCAAGAGACAACAAGGCCCAAAAAAACCAACAACCAAAAACACCACGTTACTCCAAGGTGTTTAGTAACTCCTCAGCTTCCTTTTCAACATCCTTCATGTCCTGTAACCCCTGCTTGAGAATTTGAGCCATATGTGATAAAGTTGGGGTCTTCCTCTTAATGTTACCCCTAGTACGAGTCAAAATCCCTTAACCAACCGATCTGCTGCCTCCCCTGTCCGCATCCAAATCTACGACCAACGAACCCTTTTGGTTTTTTTCAAGCTTTTCCACCATCGCATTAATGATGACGGTGTTATGCC
The DNA here is from genome assembly GCA_007258455.2 of Sequoia sempervirens. Taxonomy (NCBI): domain Eukaryota; kingdom Viridiplantae; phylum Streptophyta; class Pinopsida; order Cupressales; family Cupressaceae; genus Sequoia; species Sequoia sempervirens. The sequence continues at coordinate 11,762 of VDFB02352384.1, read as the reverse complement.
TAGCAATTTTGTGATTGTTTGCAACAGTGGCCCTAATGTTTTGTCCAATCTTGGACATGCTGCACTCGATACTAGCCAATCTATCCTCCTTTAATTGCTATCTTTTCCTCAGTAATGGAGTTTCCTGTTCATCATTATCTCTACAATTCCAACTGATCTTTTGTTCCAAATCTGTGACCTTATTGCTGAGATCAGTAACACGGCCTTTCAAATCACAAACTTCTTTCTGGATCCATTTGAGAACGGTGAAAAGGCCATCCGTACTTTTTTCCGCTATACTAACCAAATCCTCAGGCTTAAGCTTATTCAGGGTCGAATTAATTTCATATTGAATAGGGGACTCAAAATGATCATTCCCAAATTTTCCAGAAGCAGGGGCATTAGGGGCTGATTCCTTACTGACCATGGGCTTATTAGAGAGGATTTCCATAGAATTCCCAGAATACGAAACAAGTTTCATAACAGGGTTACCTTTAAAACCAGGGGACAAACCCAGAGTAGGGCAACTAGGAGACTGTTGGGGATTAAGACAGGGCGGTGAAGCAAAACCCAGACTAGGGCACTCATGCAGAGGTTGCAGTTTAGGACAAGACAACGGGGAAAAATCTTTAAGGGTTTTCTGACAAGACAAGGACTAGGGAGCAGTGGTATCATCACCAACAAGAACACAAGCAGGGGAGCCCGGGGTTTGATCTCCCTACTTCTTTCTGTCTCCTCATCATCCAACTCTTCAATTTCAACAATTTTAGGCAAAGCAGGTAAATTTTGAAAATGCTCAAAAATGAGCCTAACAAGACCAGGGTGAATAATAGCATTCCTCCTAGGGTTTCTTTCCATATCATCGAGGCAATTATTCAAAGAAGAAAATAAGTAAAAAGGCAGAGATATACGAACCTTGTGACGGAAATGGTTCAAAATGGCAAAGTGGTAACCATAAACTCTGGTAAAGTGCCTGTCAACTGTGATATATTCCATAATAACTCTTAAAACTTTCCTCCAGATAGATTTGATGGACTCCACATCAAAGTAGCTATTAGCAACCTTAACCATCTTCACTTTCTCCTTATCTTTTTTCGGAAATTTAATTACCGCTTCATCAGAGAATCGTCGGTCTCGGTAGAATTTAACACCCTCAGTTGAACGACCTGTTATCTCACCAATTAAGTCAGGCTCACTCAGCTTAACATTCCTTCCAAACAACACAATCTCACCATTTTTCTAGTTTTTAACAAAATAGTCCAGCATCCCCTCGTCCGTGCCATGGAGCTTTTCTAGATATGGGATTAAACCTCCCTTTTCAATTCTTTCCCACACTTTAGCGTTCTTTCTGTGCTCCTAGAAATTGCTCATCTCCACACGTTTTCTTTCTCCACCCATATTCAGCTCACTGTAAAACAACATTGAACAGTTGCTCTAGGTCCCATTTAGGTATTTTTTGTCGAACACCCAGAAAGCATGCTGCAAACTCTTCTTAAAAAAGAAAATGACGTCGGTCCCATCAAATCTAATGAAATCGATGTACCTAATCTTTATCCATTTCATCATGACTAAGATTTCCTTCTCTTCCATGCACTGAATTATAATAAATTAGCACCTTCACTTCAAGATGGAGGTTGTCATTCTTCCTCCATGTGTTTTCCCCACCCTTCTTAACCCCTTCATTGGTGAAGAAATCCGCCACCTTATTGGCTTCTCTATAGGCATGGGACACTTTCACTTTATCAAATTTACATAATAATGTTTTCGTGTCTTCAATCCATTTTTTGATGGTCCACGAGGGGGGGTTAAGCCCAAGAATACAATTTATTATATTCAATGAATCACCCTCCAACCAAAGATATTTCGTGTTGATCTTGAGGGCTAGGCTAACTGCATGAAAAGCCCCTACTGCTTCCGCAACATGATTAGTTTGAGTTCTGATGCCCACAGCAAAAGCCGCAATAAAATCTCCCGAGTTGTCCCTTAAAACACACCCACTACCACCTTTCCCAGGGTTACCTTTAGCCGCACCATCAAAATTGGCTTTCAACCAGCCCAAAGGTGGCATAGACCAATTAGCATTCTCTCTCCCATAAACACCAGGTTTGAGGACATTTGACCCAACTAATTTTGAATTCCACTTTTCGGCCATAGCAATATTAAAAGGAGACCAGAAAGCTTTCTCAAACATTTTTCCAGGAATTAAAGATAAGTTTTCCTTTATAGCCCTTACAATTTTAGCATACAAGTCCCCTTCCGACATCTCTTTATCCCTAAACACTCTATTGTTCCTTTCCTTCCAAATATTCCAAGACACAAAAGGTAGAATAAAAGACCATAGCTTTCTCACAAAAGGATTTTTTGAAGGAGCTTTCCATTGAATGAAGAAATCTTCGACAGAAGCTGGGAAAATCTACACCACATCAAGAAGCCCCAGAAATTTATCCCAAATATTCGACACAAAAGGGCAATGAAGAAAAAGATGATTAACAGTCTCAGCTTCATTCCTTCACATATAACATCTGTTTGGTAATTGATTTCCTCTTTTTCCAAGATTGTCCAAAGTGAGAATCTTATTTTGTAGCATTATCCAGTAGAAAATATTGATTTTCGGAGTCAGGTGATTAATCCAAGCCTTAGCCCAGAAGGGAGGAGGCTCTATCGGACTAACCAACATAGAAGTGGCAGAGGCAACTGAAAATATACCAGATGGGTTGTCTAACCAGATAGCAAGATCCTCCACCTGGTGTTGAGCTGGTCTAAGGGCTCTGAAAGCCGACTGAACAGGGCCAAGATCCTGACTGATGGTCTTCAAATCAACCCAATCTCCATTCCTCCAATAATATTTAACCAAGACTCCAAATTCATTTTTACAATCATTCATCCATTTACTAAATTTCTCTATTTTGATTAAAGGATCTTTAAAAAGCCACCTGTCTTCCCAAAACCTAACATAATTTCCATTTCTAATCAGCCATCCAATTCCCATTTCCAATACCTTTCTTCCTCTACCCATATCATTCCAACAGAAAGATCCACGAGGTAAAGAAGAAGAGTTTATAATTTCATTTAAAGACTCATAGTTATTAAAATATTTATCTTTTAAGGTATCACGCCATTCTCCATTTAAAGTAAGAGTTCTGCAAAGCTGTTTAGCAAGAAGGGACATATTCAAAACTTTAATTTTCCTTAAACCCAGGCCCCCCTTGATTTGGGTCTATAGACCATATCCCATCCGACAAGTGGCATTCTCTTCTTGTCCTCCACTCCAGACCATAGAAACCTTTTCTGAATTTTTTCAATGGCCTCTGCATATTTAGCAGGAATTTTAAATATACTGAGAGCATCAGTAGGAAGATTTTGCAGAGAAGCCTTAAGGAGCTAGATTTTTCCAGCTTGACTAAGAAGAGCTCCTTTCCACCCCGATAGCTTCTTATTGAATTTTTCAACCAAAGAAATCCAGAACGAGTCCGAAGGTTTAGAACAAAGAGGTAATCCAAGATAGGCTGACGAAAGAGACTCAACACGGCATCCAAGAATTCGAGCAAGTTTGACTTGTCTATATTCCGGAGTATTGATGAAAAAAATTGAACTCTTAACCCAGTTGATAGCTTGCCTAGAAACAGATTCATAAAGATTCAAATTTTTTTTAAAGTCTTAGCTTCAGTCATAGTAGATCTTCCCATAAAAATGGTGTCATCAACAAATTGCTCGTGGGAACAGATAAGAAGAGAAGAAGAAGGTCTTAAGCCAACAAGGGATCTTTGATAAAAAATATTTTTAATATTTCTCCCTAAACTCTCAGCCAAGATAGTAAACAGAATAGGAGAAATAGGGTCTCCCTGTCTGAGGCCTCTGGAGGTCTGAAAAAACCTTGATGGTGATCCATTCACAATGATAGCGGAAGTAACTGTCGAAACAAGCTGGTTCACCAACTGAATGACTCTATTATTAAAACCAAACTTGTCCATAATTTTAAACAAGAAATCCCAATCAACCCAATCATAGGCTTTGGAAATGTCCAGTTTAAGAATAAACCCTTCAGTTTTTGAAACCATTAACGAATGTAAGTTCTCATGAACAGTAACAATAGAGTCCATAATGTACCTACCTGGCACAAAACCATTCTGCTGCGGAGCAATAATTTGGGGAAGCACATAAAGCATTCTTGAAGTTAACACCTTCGAAATAATTTTGTAAATAGAATTACACGGGCTGATTGGCCAAAAAGCTTGAAACTCCGAAGCCCCAAGTTTTTTAGGAATAAGGACCACAAAAGTAGCATTCAATTCTTTCAACAGACATCTTGATCCAAAGAATTCCTTGACAGCGTTCACCACATCCAGCTCAACAATTTCCCAAAACACTTGGAAAAAGAATAAAGGAAAACCATCAGGTCCAAGAGCTTTATTTCCATCAAAAGAGAAGACAACTTTCCTTATTTCAGCTTTGGAAGGAATAGCAGTGATTAAGGAATTTTCATTATGACCAATCACTTGAGGTATAGCTTCAATCAAGGAATCTTTTGCTTCAGTAATAATCTCTCCATTACAGGAAAGAAGGTTGCTAAAGAAAAGGACAACTTGTTCCCTGATATCATCTTCCTCCTCAAATCTAATCCCATTAGAAACAATATGAGTGATTCTATTAGCAGCCCTATGTTTTGAGGTAGATAGATGAAAGAATCTGGAATTCCTATCTCCCTTAGTCAACCAAGACACCCTAGATCTTTGTCACCAAAACACTTCCTCTTTAGCAATGATGTCATGCAATTGAATGAGGAGTTCATTTTCCTTTTCTCTATAATTGTCAATGTATCCCCATTTCTAGATTTTAACTTGAATCTCTTGAATTTTGCCCTGAATTATTGTTTTAGAGCCAAAAATATTCCCAAAGGCATCCATTTTCCACCTTCACACATTAGTTTTCACTTCCTTTAATTTTTTAGCAATCTTGAACATTGTTGTGCCAGAAATATCTATATTCCACCAGCTGCGAATTTCCTCAAAAATTTGAGGATGAGAAAGCCAAAAATTTTCAAATCTGAAAGGGAAGTTATTTTTCACCTTAGTAGGGTCCGCTAAAAGACAAATAGGAAAATGATCAAATCCTACCCTTGACAAGGCTCTCAAAGCACAAAAATAGTCTATAAACCATTGACCAGAAACAAGGGCCCTATTAAGCCTCACTTGAATCAAATCAGGCCCTAATCTCCTATTAGTCTAGGTATAAGAATCCCCTTGAAGGTCGAAGTCAATCAAGGCATTATTGTTTATGAAGTCGGATAGGCCAGATTTACTTTCCCAGTTGATTTGAGAACCCCCAAATTTCTCAACGTTCAGGAGGGGAGTGTTGAAATCACCCATGACCAGCCAGTGTTCATTGACAAAACATCTTTGAAAACCAGATAACTCTAACCAAAAGGAATTTCTAGCTTTCTTACAATTTGGGGCATATATATTGGATTGAATCCAGCAAAAATTGTCTCTTATGTGGGTGAATCTAGTGGCCACAACATTACCATTCTCCATTAAGGGCTCACCTTTAATAAACATCTTATTCCAAAAAGTAACTATTCCCCCCGAAGCACCCGCAGAACTATTTCCATGAACCCCACAGTTCTAATTTTTTTTAAGATTTTCTACTTTATCTTTAGGCATTTTAGTTTCTTGAATAAGAAGAATATCGGGTTTATGGTCCCTAACAAAATTTTGCAAAACATCCTTTTTATGATGGCTATTCAGCCCTCTTATATTCCAAGACATAATTTTCATTTCTTACCTAGGGATTGAAGTATCTCTGGGATGGTTATTTGGATACCATCCACAATATCCTGAAGGCTACCTTGCTCCCTTTGCCATTTTTCAGATTTTCTTCCCAGGCAAGGCTTGGAAATCCCACAATCGGCCTTGGCTCTAGTTCTGGTGACCATACCACTTGAAGTTTCCTTCAACTTCTTTTTTTCTTTTTTGGACTTTGAGTGTGAGATAACCTCCTCCCACTTGGTTTCATCTTGGCTTTCCAACTCTCTGCCTAAATCCCCATCCTTCTCAGATAACAACCTCTAGTCCCAAGGGAGGGTATCCATTAAACCATTCTTGGTTTTTGAAGTATTGAGATTAGGTGTTTTCATATTCATGCTTTGGGTCTCATAAGTATCCTTCACTACTTCCAAATTGGCAATCTCCTGAACCTGAACCCCCTTAGAGTAAGGGTTATCATAAGGAGAATGAAAAGGGGCAGAAATTCCTATCTCCAGGGACAAACCCATAATGGGTATTTCCTCCAGCCCAGGAACATTCATACACCCAACCGATAGCATAGGTGGGGATGGAACAAAACCCGTATCTTCATTTCTAGTTACAGCCTTCTACAAAGATTCCCGGGCTCCCTCCTTAGAAGGAATGCCTTCCTTTCTTTCCTCAGGAGGAGAGAACAAATATTTAGGATCCTTAGGAACCCGAGAATAGGTACCTTCTAACTCAGGGCAAGCATCCTTGTTCAAGCATTTATGGGTCTCCTTCAAATCTTGTGGAAAGGTGTATCTTTCAGGATTCTCCTTCGCATTTGGAATAGGCGCATTCTTCACCTCCTCAGATTTTTTTTTCCAGACATTCTTAGGGTTGACTGCCTTCTCCTTTTCACTTTTATTATTTAGTGGGTATTTCTTTGCCCAATGCCTAGATTTTCGGCATTTGAAACAAACAAAGGGTGTTGTTTCAAATTCAATAGCTTGCTTCCACACCCCTAACTTAGATTGGATGTCAATCGAAGAGGGAAGATCAACATTTTGAGAAACCCCAACACAGATTCTAGCAAAGACCAAATGCTTTCTTGCCGCAGTCATTGAGTCAATGGACAAAAGTTCTCCGAAAGAGCTAGCAATCCCGTTGAAGATATCAGTATTCCAATACTCCAAGGGAAGACCAGGCAATCTAGCCCATACTGGCACCATTTCAAATATTGAATCAGATAGATCTACCCTAGAAGACCATTTCTTCAGGGCCAAGGAAGACTTTCCGATAATCCAAGGACCACCACTACGAACAGCCCTAGAATCCTCTTTATAGGTGAACTGAAAAGCAAAGAAACCTCTAGGGAGCACCGCAACCGAAACCGGACCACTGGTTTTCCATTTATTCTTAACAAACTCCCTTACCACTTCAATATTAGGCCTAGGACCCAAAATTTTTCCAACCAAAACATTCTCCATCCTAGCAATATTATGGTCTATGATTTCATCTGGCACAGAGATAGAAAACTTTCCAGACCCCGGATCAGAAAGGATACGCACAGGGGGAAAAGAATATTTTTCATTTGGCTTAAAGCCAAACAACGAAGTCCACGACTTACCTTTTTCATCCCCCTTGTCCAACATATCCACGACAGCTTTGGGAACTGAAGTCCCATCCTTTCCACCTGGATCCACCTGGACTTTTTTGTGGACGTCCTTTTCATCAGAACCCGAATTACCTTTTTCTGAACCCGAAGAGGTCTCCGCATTCTCCTGAGATTCCCTCGAGCCCCCACCCTCTACACTGTTCGAAGATTCAAAACCTAACTTTTCCCACTCACTCGCACCAGTTCCCGCTCCTATCATTTCTTTATCTATTGTATGTTAAAAAGATTGTAATAAGTGACATTGCAATTGTTAATTGAAATGTGAGAGAGATTGATTATTCTTTTATGTTATATGATGTATATTTCAAGTAGCTCTTATGTCCATACGTAATTGAGATAATGACATGCTAGTGATGTTAACGTTTAAAATACATTAATAAGTTGTTTGATTTGTAAATGAACTTTGGTAAGATAAGTAATGTAGTCATCCACCCTAGGGGACTTAGGAAGATAATTGATAATTAAGTTATGTTTAAGTGTTGTTGTTCAACTCTAGATCAAAAAAAGAAAAAAATTGTTCAAATTTTCATAGTGCAAGTATTGTCCTCTTGGGTATCTGACGGGGTGTTACAAGAAAGGGGTTCCATTAATGAGGCACACCTGGGAAGCCAATCTAGTCACCATCAACAACAATGAAACCTCGCCATGACACTGCACAAGCCAAAATATCCTCCAAGCCAACCCACCATTTAGGTTTGACACATCTTTCCATCACCTTTCAAACCTCCTCCCATGAGCCAAAATGGAGAATCCATGCAAGAAAAAGAGAAGAAATTTTCGTGTTTGTGTGATGATGAAACTTGGAAACCAAAAAATCCATTCCCAAGAGAGCTCGAAAAACTAAGGAAGAATGGGTCACTTGTGGCTAAAAAATTCTTTAGTCTTTCATCTATGACAGGCCCCCGAAATTCCATTTGTTGCTTCGAGGCATTGAGGGAAAAAATTACTTTCATTCTCCTACATACATCAACCTTTGATGTGCACCAACAAAGCTTGAAAGAAAAAAATGAATGAACATCGAAAGTGTCAAGGAGTAAATATGCCTTGAACTCACCCAACATTCAAAGCCCTTATACCACACAAATTGAAATGATGCCACACCACATCAATCAGTTGCTTCATTAATGAGGATGACATTGACTGCCACCTTTTATCCCTCCTGCCAAATTTCTGATATGTTTGAACCAAATTGCTTGGCTATTTTCACCACCATTTTTGATAGTTGGTCAACCAAGGTTTTACCTTCATGATAGATGTGAGGAAATTTAAACTTTCAAAAATTATTGAGCTTGGTTCAAATTATATTGACTATTTTGTCAATTTTCTAGACTTGTGCTTTGCCATTGGTAATTACATTGACAATCACCTATGAATCCCCTTCCAGATGTAATCTTTCTACATGTAGCTTGATTGCCAAATCCACTGCTAGGAGTGCAACTTGCACCTCCGCCTCATTATTCGTGCCTTCCACCAACTTCTTAGTCTCAATTGCTAAAATGTTACATGTATCTTCATGAGCAACACACCCAACCCTCGAAGGTCTTGGATTTCCCTTCAATGCCCCATCAAAATTAATTTTCTCCACCCCCTTTTAGGTTTACACCACTAAACTAAGGCCCTTGCATAGGTAGAGGGATGAACCCCTGAAGAGACATTAACAGGTGTGATCAAGTATCTTTTTGATATAATACTAAACATCATCATTATCTCAAGAAAACCTATGATATTGCAAATTATTAGGGAGATTCAATTAATTTTTCTAAAATGTAATTTCTTGGAAGTTATTCTAAAGAGAAATTATTACAAGTGATAAATTCCTACATATATTTAAATACATAATTAAAATTGTATTATTTGGTTACTTGAATGTCCTTATCTTGCTATAAAAATCCTAAGGAGTGTTTGGATACATGTTGGCAAAAAAACCTAGGTGACAGAATATATTATGAGAAATGATAGTATTTTGAATACCAGTATCCATGATGACTTGAGGATAGGTTAACAATAAACCTAGCACTTTCATGTGGAAGAAATGTTCATGTTATTTTAAATAACTAAATTTAGTAGCATTGATGTTGTGGCATTATTCCTCTTTAATAATATCCTCAATGGAGTTAGAATGTAATGTGGCTTGTGTGAACAAGGATGGTTGTGTTTCAAATTTAATAGATTTATAAGAACTCTAGTGCAATGATAATAACAACAAATATTACCCCCTTTTTTTTTCTTACTGTAACATAGACAAAGAACTGCCCCTAAGTCTAATGCAAAGAACATATGGTCAATTGTGGCCTTTTTATAAATTAAATTAGGATGCAAATCAACAAAGTGAATTGATTGACTTTTAACCATGTAGGTAAGTCAATCAAACCTATATCTACATCCTTGGGAGCTATGGAAATTAATTGGAATTGATTGGAAATGATTAAGCTAATTAGACTATATGCCCTAATACTAAAATTACAAGAGTCTAACAACTGATGCATAGAAATAGTAAATTTCCAACATATATGGGAAGTGCAAAGGATAGTGTGCCACCTCAAAAAAATTATTTCAATGTACCTAAGAGTACCTATATTCCTAGGAGTGTATAGGTCTCTGATATGGTTTCCTAAAATTCACTTTACTATCCTTTGATGTTGGATCTGAGCTTTTGATTCCCAATTGCAAAGTTATACGAATATCATCAAATAAACCTATGATTTTTCATGGCTTTAAAATATTTAGGGATTTGAATGAAAAAATGGATAAATTTTCTTCAATATTCTTTCACTCCTCTTCAAACCTAAGTATTGCACATTCAAAGAGAAAAAATATTGGGCCATTTAGGGGCTTTCCTCAATCAAACCACATGTAAATGTTCCCAATTCCACAATGACAATGTTAATGATAAAAATGTATAATTAAAAGGAGGAATGATGAAATCACAAAGTGTTACAACTCACCACCCTTCAATAGATTTCTTGAAGGAATCAAGTCATGCATATCACCTTAAGGTCTTGGATCATTCTTGCTTGAATGCTTTTGAGACATACAAAAGGGGCTAGCCTTCACAAAATAATGATAACATGATCTAACATTATCTCACATACACTTTGACATGATGCTTGGATCTTGAATTCCTATAATAAGACACTAAAATGTTTCTCTTGAATTGCTCTTAATGTTTTCCTCTCGTTAGGTCATAATCCTTCTAAATTCAAATGATGAAATAACTAGGTATTTATAGAAATTTATTCAATTTTTCAAAAAAAAATTCAAAAATCCAACACATAAAATTTTATTTTTGAATGTTAAAATGTTGACATCAACATGCCAAAAATTGGGTCCTAGCTAAGTAGGGGGGTCCATGCAACCAAGGGTGTATCTGTCATGGTCCTATTTTCCAGAAAGTTAATTGTTGGTGGGAATTTAATGATTGGTTGCATTTGTTCAATGTTGCAATTTCCTAGAAAGTGGTACATATGGGCTCCAAAATATATAATTTTAGGGAATTATGAGCTTAATTAGGTCCATTAATTTAGGGGGTCCAAAACATAGTTTGAAATTGTTAAGGGTGATAGACACTACATTAATCCCCAACTTTAGTGAGAGTATGAACTTATGGTCAGAATCGCATGAAACTAGAAAATCTATGTCAAGAGGGTTTGATTGTCCAAATGTCAAAGAGACAAAATGAAAGTGAATGTAGGGGGTGCGTGCAAGCCCCCATGATCCAAGATCATACGGAAAACCAACATAAGCACAAAGGAACATGCACATGTATGATATGTAGCAAAACAACATACACAAACATACATGTTGAAAACATGAAGCATACATGATGAAAACACACAATGTAACATAACATATATATGATAATGAAATAAACACAAACATGATATAAATACAATACAAAAAACCACATAAAAAGACATACAAAAAAACACAAGGTTAGTAATAAAAGGATTCAAGTCGATAAGGCAAAGAAACCTTAGTATTAAATTGTCTCAAATACCAAATGTCATCCATCAAATAAATGTTAGCTAAGATAATGATACCATGAGGACTAGAAAGTTGTGTTATGTCACATCACACATGAGCTACATGAATCTACTAGAAAGAATTTCATGAATGCTAGGTGTCCATGCAATATGATGGGTTCCATAAGGCTAGAAAATTGTGTTATGCTAAACGCTCATGAAACACATGGCTCCATTGAAAGAAAGTTATGTTATGCTAGGTGGCCATGTTAAAGAGGTGTTCATGAATCATACCATAGAAAATTCTAATATTTTCTAGGTGAATCATAAACTAGAAGGAACACAGGCTAGTGAAGTCTGATATTCACTAGGCAAGCCCTTGGACAAGGTAAATGAGAAACACACTAAGTCTAGTGAGGA
>VDFB02352383.1:0-10145 GCA_007258455.2 Sequoia sempervirens | reverse complement strand
CACCTTCGTGTTGATCATTACAATCAACCCTTTTGCATTTGGGATCTTGGTGAGATGGCACCAAGGTATATTAAAGAACTTGAGTGGGATAAATTTCCCTTTGATCCTGATAAAGTTCAAAATCCATTTTGTATTGCAAGCTATGAAGTCATGGGAGAAGACGTTGTCTTTGATGAAGAAGCTTGTTTGGCAAAGCTCCATAAAGATTCCTTTGAGGTGGTTGTAGCCACTAAAGCGGCGTATGTTGCTACCAATATTTTAAGAGCATCAATCAATAATGATTCATTGTTTGAAGATATTGCTATTAGGAAGGAAGCTGATTTTGAGAATCAAGTCAAAGAAAATAAATCAGAAAAGTTGATGTTTGATGAACAAAGCTTATTTGCTGATTTTGATCATGGGCCTAAAGAGCTGCAAGTTTTGAAGGATAACTTAATGGTTTCAGAAGAGAAAAATGTTAAAGCATTATCAAGATTTGATAGCACACACAATTTTGTTGAAGAACTCTACTGGAAGTTTCAGTTTGAAGAGAGACAAAATGTGTCATGTCCCCTTCTAGTTGACATCTCTCCGAGCACAGGATTGGCCTATTATGCGACCCTCGTAGGCTGATAGATTGGATAGAGGGTCTTGATGGAGCTTGGCTCAGCTTCAGATTGTCAGTACTTGATCAGTTGGCTTTCATTCGGGCTCGTTCGGACACTTCTAGCCTGAGTTGCTATTTTTAGCAGTATTCAGCACTCAGCGTGGGACCCCTGCTATTTTTAGCAGTATGGATTGATAGCGTTCAGAATCACTTCAGTGTTTGTCAGCTTCAGACGGCTCGTGCATCGGATGAATAATGAGAAAGATATTAATATTTAATTGAATTAATTAAATATTAATTAATTGGAGTTTATAATATAAAGTTATAATATTTTATTATAACTTAAGTGATTTGGCTGAAGGGGGGTCGCCATCATCAGAAAGGGGCCATTTGACGATTATATTTTATTATTAAAATTTAATCGGAGACTATTGAAATATTTAAAAGAGAGAAGTCGAATTATTTAAAAATCCCTATCTTTAAGGAATTCGCACTTTTCAAGAAGATATATGCTTTGCATTGGAAATCGAGCCAATATGTCATATTGAGTTATTGAAAATTGATCAAGTTTGGTCTGAGCACAGAAACTTAGGGTTTCAGTCTCGAATGCATTGGGGAACGAGCCATCTCCAGTGACAGCAGTTCAGAGGGTGTGAGATATCACCTGATTTATTGCCAGTTGAGAGATTTCTTCATCCAGAAGAAATTACAGAGCTTCAGAGGTCATTTGCATTCAGAGTTTCAGTTAATAATCCATTACAGAGGAGTTATTGCATTTAGGCGCACATCTCAGGGAGATCTAGAGAATCTTGAGGGAGCCGTACAGTCTCATTTATTGCTGCTGACAGCCGTACTATCCTGTACCAGGCCGTACTTTACCAAAAAAGAGGCGTACCTTCTCCAAAGTCAAATCGCCTACATTTAATTCAGTCTGCCATTGCCACCTTGGGCACCTACCTTCCTGGCACTGTTCTGGATCAACAGAAGGAGGGAAAGGAAGAATTTGTTGCAGCCGTACCAGATCTGATTGCTTTCAGCCTGCTGCTTATACCAGGTTCTTTAAATAAAAATTCATTACTTTTCAGATTGCATGTAATTGGATCTTCATTGTAATCGTCTCAGAAGAATATATATTAGTCAAGCTTCAGTATTTGCACTAGGGTTTGTGATTACCGGAGATAAATAATTTTTATAGAATTTATTATCATTTATTTGCAAAATCGCACTTTTTACATTTATGCTCAAAAACCCAAAAACGTCAAACAAATCGAAAACTTCAGAAAAAACAACAAAAAACATCGACCCGGGAGATAGGGGAAACTAGGGTTTTGCCAGCGGTATCGTAGCTAAATCCCCGCCATCCTAAGGGTTTAAATAGCCTTATGCAGCCGCAATGCATTGCTTCAGCTGTGTATTACACACCGCAACGCGTTCGACAGATGTGACAACGTAGTTTATAGTGCAGCCAAAGGAACATGATTACGAATGATTAGATCACGTAATGGTAATCTTAGCGTAGATTCTCCAAACCTTAGAGATCGATACGCGTAGGTTTTGCATGCACTCAGAGATTTACGTGCAGGTCAACGGCAGTCGAATGATGTATTGCAGCAGTTGACAGTGGCACTCCAGAGATTGGGTACTCCGAGGAGGCCGTCACCACATCGTGACGATGAGAGGAGTGAAGTAGGATCTCGCATAATCGAGGGTAGCTCTCTAATGACAGATATCTACTAGGCCTACTTTTGTGAGACAGAGGTCGAGGAGGCTGCGCAGGAGGAGCATGAGAGTTGTTCGCATTACCATGGCAGCTTAACGAGAGGGGAGTTAGTACCACTGAATGAGGATTTCTTTAATCGCTTTTGTCACTCAGAGGCGAGAGCACCACAGAGGTCGACAGGATTGGAGACCTAGATACCAGAACAATGACCTGAAACATGCAACCAACAGGCTTAATCTAGCGATGTTCGATGGTAGTGGTAAGGTGATAGCCCAGGCATGGATTAGTAAGCTAGACACACTTCTTACATTATGCCCGATGGCTGAGAGAGATGCTATCCGATATGCTACATTGCATCTCGAGGGAGTGGCTTACGATTGGTGGCACCACGGTATGGTGACATTACAGCATGACAGGATCACATCATACCAGGAGTTCGTTGACAGGTTGGTTGAGCGGTTTGACAGGAAGGATCCAGAATCCTACTTCAGAGACTTGGCTTAGTTGAGACAGAGTGGCAGTTTGGAGTCCTATATTGGTGACTTTCAGAAGTTATCAGTCATGGTTCCGAACATTTCAGAGAGGCGATTGGTAGTACTCTTCATGGAGGGTTTGACAGAGCCACTGAGAGGTTGGATCAAAGCCTTTGATCCTCCTTCATTAAAGGAAGCGATGAAGAAGGCTCGTAGTATGGAGTTAGCAGCACCTTCTAGTAGATTCAACTCCAGAGGTTCATCTTTCAGGGACAATAAGGGTTTTAACAGAAACAGGGACAAATCTGATTTTAACAAAGAAAAGTCAGATTTTAAAAACGATTCAAAAGGTAAATCAGCAGCTCCACCTTGACCCAGAGTGTCTCCCTTAATTCACGCAGAAGTTGTGCTTTGCTTCTGCATCAAGAAGCGTCTCCTATGACGCCAATCACGATTGTCCTTCAAGACCCAAGGGCAAGGCAAATCGAGTGATGTGGGCGCATTTCTGCGATGTGGATTCGGAATCAGAAAATTCCGAACAGCAGGAGAGTTCTGAGGATTCAGAGGCAGAGGTTTCAGAGCCTAGAGCAGAGATAGGGCCAGAGCTTCAGATACAGGAGGCCCGCTTATCTAGCATTCAGCAGGAGGGCTCATTCAGGATTCGTGGTGTGTTAGCAGGACAGAGGGTCATTACCTCTTCTTGATACTGGAGCTACACACAACTTCATAGATGCTAGATTCGTTGAGAAACGCGGACTCATCACTGAGGAGTTCGAGGTCATTAGGGTTACGGTGGCCGACGGATACACTTTGAGGTGTGAACGCATGATAAAGGATCTCCCTTTACGCTTGAACAATTATGAGTTCAAGGCTGATTACTATGTTGTTAATATGGGAGATATTGATCTAGTCTTGGGAATGAAGTGGCTTCATTCATTGGAGGAAGTCACTCTTCGTCTCAAGGACATGGAGATCCGTTTTGATGTTGACGAGAAGACACACATACTAAAAGCAATTCGGGACAGCAACATCAAAACAATTTCTTTTCGTCGGATGGAGAGGCTCATGCGTCACGACATGGTTGAGTGGGCTGCCGAGTGCACTTTAGCACCTATACAGGGGGGACAGCAGAAGACTGAATATCATCCAGACATACAGTACAGAGTCAAGCATGATAAGGTATTGTTGATGTGTTTTTTTTGTGACCGCATCTCAAATATTTAACGAAATAGTTTAGGCTACTCCATTCTCTCTCTGATCAAAGTATTCCTGTGCTAAGATTATGAGATAGATCACACGCTAAAACTCAAGCGTCTTGCGTGAATAGACCCGCTATTGATGTGTATTGCTGTGTTCTTACGAGGGGACTTGCACAATTGTTCAGGGTTCTTGCAGTTAACAACAGGTAGATGATTTTGAAGGGGATTTTGTGTGTATGTTTTGGCAATATAGCTCGTTTTCCTAAAAACTAATCAGAAATATGCAGAAGTAAAAGAGTATAGTGCCTAAGAAACTTGTACTCTATTCTAAATGCAGGATATGTGGGGCTTCGTTTCAATAGACTTCAACCAGATTTCACCTAGCCTCATCGCCGACGCCTCGCAGAAAATCGGTGTAATCTTCTCTAAGGGGAGCTAGCAAGAAAGCCAAATTACACGAAGTGCTACATACACCATCACAACAACGCATATAAGTATACAAATCACAACCGAAGTTAGATTCAAGATAATCTCCAGTTGACCACGCAAGGCAAACTTATCATCAACAAGTTGCTAGTGGTATGGAATAAAGCGAAGCTATCTCAATAAAACACCACACATCAACGTAAACTACTGGCATGAAATTAAGCTACTTGGATTCGAAAGGAAGAAGAGACCTTGCTAGCTATTCATGACAAGACGAATTCCACCATCAATGAAAAAATCAATTATCATAAAAAGTGTTACACAACAATCTCCTCAAAAGTTTTCAAAGGGAAAACTTTCTTTCTCTTCCACACTATGCTAAGCAAAATGACTACTATGCAATCTCTCCAATCTCTAGCTCTAATACTAATGCCTGATCTAATTTCCTGTTCTAATGAGATACAAATGAGGGGGACTCCCCCTTTATATAGCTAGCCAAGTCCCAAAAGACGGCTAGGGTTACAATTAATAGAGTGGCCAGAATCATGCCACCTCAGCCCTAACCCTAAAAACTGCCAGAATAGGGAGTGGTACATTAAATGAATCAAAGATTCCCACTCACTCCCATAAATAGTAAATGTAATAAATGCCCATATTCAGTCTTCTAGAAGATCCTCGTCCAGTAGTGCGTTCCCACTTGCCTTCTCTCTGACTGCCAACTCAACAAATCTGCCAAGTACAGCCTCAACTTCCTGAACTGAAATCGGTGGAACACAATCTAGCTGAAACTCTAATACTGTGACCGAATGCTCATGCCTCGTACAAGATTTTCTCCATGCAATCAAGGAGTCCTGCGTGTTCTGGATCAAAGTGGAGAAAATAGAAGTATTCTCGAAATCATCTTGTACAAAGGTCTTAACATCTGCAAAGAAAGGCACCAGCAAACCCCTCAAATTATCAAAATTAACTTCATCTGGATTCAGCCGCCTAACAAATATAGCCTCAATGGTATTTTGAACTCCATCAATAATATTGGCCATGGCCTTGTGTATCCTAGCTGAATCCGCCTGTGCCGCATCGAAGAAACCACGCCCTGTGATTGCCGAAGAATACCACCGAGAGAAATCATATCTGTCATTCTCCTGAATGACACCTCCATCAATCAGCAATCGCAGTGGCACATGCCTCAATACCTCAAGACGCTGGATCACCATACTCTGATAGATGGAAGCATCGCCCCAAGCATGATCCACTGCATCCATCTATGCCAAAATACTAGAGGCCTGCTGAAAAGCAGAAGCAAGGTCCTCCATAAACTTTTCTGTCTCGGCACGAACTCCTGTGACCCATTTATCTGCCTCTCGTGCCATCCTTCCTAACTCTACCAAGCCGCTGATCGACTCTCTAGGCACATCCGCTGGAGGCTCTATCACTGGTACATCCTGCCCTCGAGAATGAGATAATTGCTGTACGTATCCGATTAAAGCCTTGTGTTCTCTTTTCAGCTTCTTATACTTCCCTTCTTTCTTGAATAATCTATCTTTGAGGCAAGGAAGGAGTTATCACATTCTTCAACAATCTGAGTACCAGTGGGGCGTCCCAAATCCAGAGTAGTGACCACATAATTCTTAGGTACTGCTTCATTCCAGTCACACTTAACTCGTGGCACAGCTACATGAAGGGTACGAGAGCCATCCTCCTCAGTGAATATCTTCGAAAATTTCCTTGCTTTCTTCTTCTATGAAGGTGCATTGATCCTATTCAAAAATTCTTCCATTTCAACTGCTGGATCAATTTCCTCACTAGGGCTTCTTCTCATTCTATCTTTAAGCCAATCGGGCACCTCATACTGTATATCGAAGGGCTATTGCTCCTGTGCCTCGACCTCTCTAACTTGCTCAACCTCTACATCATTTTGGCGAGGCTCATCGTCCTCAAGGGTTTGAGTGTCACCCGACACTATATCGTCATCATCATTCATGGCCGCCTCTAATTCCTACTGAAACTGAGGGTCAGTGATAGTCCCCTCATCATCCTGCTGATCAACCCTAACAGGTGCGTTGACGCTCTGGCCAACCGACTCTCTCCGTGGAGGCTGAATATCCTCGTGTACTACTTGCACCTGGTTCAACGCAATCCTCTGATCAGCAAATAAAGAGACCTCCTGTATGCTTGGAGAACGTGTCTCCAAGGGTGATGCAACTGTAATTCGTGGAGGCTCTGGCTGAGTAGGCTCCTGCCTAACTATTTCCTTCTTTCTGGATTCTGGACC
This sequence comes from Sequoia sempervirens, assembly GCA_007258455.2. Taxonomy (NCBI): domain Eukaryota; kingdom Viridiplantae; phylum Streptophyta; class Pinopsida; order Cupressales; family Cupressaceae; genus Sequoia; species Sequoia sempervirens. The sequence continues at coordinate 3,469 of VDFB02352383.1, read as the reverse complement.
TCTTGTGATCTACTTCTTTCTGCCAGTGGTGGGCGTTCTGTGATCTCCCATCAAGTTGTAAGTCAAAGCAATTGACCTACCCTTCAACCGGTTTACACGCCTATCAACCCAAGCTCTAGTAAATGTCATAACTGGGATGGAGAGTATCCAAATCTGCAACCTCGGGCTCTGACCAATCCGGAGGTGGAAGCGGAGTATCTCGAACAGCTGCATAATCAGGATGGACAACATCCATATCCTCATTGACCTGGTCCGGAACCGGAACAACCTCACACTCCCTGATCAAGGTAATAGGCAACCGAGAAAACATCCTCTTCCTTACTTCAATCTCATCAACCGCATCAGCCCAATAATCTTCAATGGTGGCCTTATGTTTAAATTCTTCTGACAACACCCACTTGATGTTATGATGCGGGTCATAGTGTTGTCGACTTGTATGATATGAGAAATGATAAAACTGAAGTTCACTTTCAGCCTCTCTAGCTGCCTGCATTGAGGGACACACCTCATCCGAGTTGCCCATGACAATTGGAAACTCTATTCCCCCCTTCTTCTTTTGAATTTTATCAAAGGCAAGCAATTGCCTAGATATCTCTAGCATCAATATTCTATCTGTTGGGTATTTAGGCAGCCTATATGGGTATGATGAGAAACCTTGCAGCCTAATGTAAGAAAATCTCGGAAACTATATGAACCAACACCCATACCTCTCAATTAGCTCTTGGGCATCCCTCGAGATTCTATGTTGTAATCGCTCCTGAAGCAATCTCGTGATGTACATGGTGAAAGAATCGTTGACACGTTTGTAGTGGGTTGTGCTTGACAGGTGCAACTGCGGACAAGCCTCATGGATTTTGAATTGATGAGAGCCACATCCAACAGGCTCCTTGTAAGATATTCCCCTGTACTTCGTCATCCGTGCCAACATATAAATGATATAGGAACTCATGTAAAATGTCTTCGTTCTCCTCAAGCTTAGGAGCTGCTCATGCAAATTATCACTGATCATCGCAGCCCAATTGACATAGTCTTTTCCTTCTAGCACCAGGTTGATGTAGTAAAACATCCAGGGTTCAAAAATGAATGATTGTGCACAACCTCCAACCCTGCTCAGCATCATGATGAGATCACAGTATTCTTGCTTCAAGTCATCCGCTATGATCTGCTTGGGCAACTTCGTTCGAGAAGGCTTGGGAGTGCTCATCTAGTGGGTGTTAATTGTATCCATGCATCGCTCAAAAGCAAAAGCATACATCCGCTCAGCCCGTTCTCTGGATTTGTAAATCATGTTCCTGTGCACCGGGATCCCGAAAGCTTCGCCAATGGCTGCCGGAGTAAGATTAGCGAGCACTTGGCCATTTGGTGACATGATCGACCGGTGTTCCTTCTCGTAGCAATTAGCACACTCCATCATCAGCTCCGAGCATTGAATGGCTGGCGGAAAACCAGCAGCTGCATATAGTCCGCTTCGAACAATGTTGTGCGAAGTGGTCGAAGCCCGATGACTTCCAATTCCAAACATCCTGTTCTTGAAGGTCTCCAGGTTGACGGAGCCCAGGTTGGTGTCTGTCAACTTGCCCAACTTTGAAATGAATTTTGACTCTGGCATGAACGTCTTGCTCAGCTTCTTAATCACAGCTTGTCTGGAGGCACCATTGTCCTTTCCAGTTGTCCTTGCCTCAACCATTTGCAAACAATAACATTCATCAGCAATTTAGTTTATAAAAATAAAATAAGGCATTGTGTGTAGGGGCTGCAGTCGACTTTAGAAGCTGCAATAATTTTCTTGTTTGCAAACCTCAGTCTCTTCTTCTTTGATAAATTCGAACTTCAACACTTAGAACAGATTTGGGTGGACTAGTGGATTTCCACTTCACTACTTAATCAGTAATTTGAACTTATAACTGCATTCTGTATCAAGAACGTTGAACCTAAAAGTCTTTTCACCCAAAGAAGTGCCCTTTGGTTTAGCTATGTCACTCTCCAAATAACTGCAGCGCCTTCCCTTAACTGTACCAACTCCACTAACAAATCAGCCTCGCGCCACTATAATAAAAGTTTCACTTTGGTTTTCAGCAGGCCATTCTCAAAGAACTCATGCCTCTTTAGCTGCAATTTGATCAACTTTGGCGCGCCAAGAAATCCCTACTCAGCAACTTAATTTCAAGTCAAAGAATACTCAATCTTTCAAGAATTTACTCAGAGTAAAACACCTTCTTTCAAATGGAAAACAAGTGAGAAACTATGTCTATTTATAGCTAAATTAATTCTAGAAGAAGCACTTCTAGCTGTATTTAAACTTCCACTACTCCACTTCAAGAATTAATTTTCCCTCTTCAGAGCTTTCACTTTGTCACCCGACGTCAGGAATCTTATTCTTCTAGAAACTTGACTTTGACTGGCATCTTTGAATTTATTTTCAAAAAATTTAATTTAAATTCATCCTTTTTAACTCACCAGCTGGAATCCTGTCACTTGAAATTTGAATTTTAACTCTTCATCACCTCTGGGAAATTCATCTTCGAAGAATTCGATCGAAATCATCTAGGCAATTTACTTCAAATTCATCACTCAGAGAATTTTAAGAAATTCATTCCGAAAACACATTTTATTGAAACTTGCCTTAGAAAATTTTAAATTTTCCCTTAGAAAAATTCACAATTTGAGCACTGATTAAATTCTTCACTGAAAAAGTGTCGGCGAAGTTCAGAAGACTTAGAAATCCATCTATCATCGCAAATGTTTAGTACCCAGAAGCAAATTTTCTTCAGAACGCCTCGAATCCATGGGTACCCAACGAACGGGTTCATTTAATTTTTTGAATTTTGAACCTTAGGAAAAATATTATTCTCACCATTTTAAATTGATTCTTTGCCTGTGATCATTCTGTGTTGCTCCGACTTGGAAAATTTGAGTTCATCTGCGTTATCATCCATCTCTGGCTTCGTCACTGAGAAAATTTGCCGGTGCTCTGAGAAATTTTACCACCTTGAGCAATAGGCATATTTTCTAAGAAGAAAATAATTTTGCCTTAGAAAATATTTTAATCATCACACTCTGAGAATTTTTCCTTAGAAAAATTTTATTTGCTCACTCGCCGGTGTAGAAAATTTTAACTTCACTTAGCAAAATTTTATTCGCCTAGCACACTTTTATTTCACTTCACTTGCATTTCACTCCACACTTAGTAAATATTCCAACGCTTTGGAGAAATTTTCCAACACTTAGAAAATATTTTAATCATCTAAGGCGCCTTGTTCATTTAGCATTTTATTTCACTCCATCTCCCTAGGCGCATATAGCATTTGAAGAGGAATTTTAAAATCACGCCTAGGCAACACACCTCGCAACATTCTCTAACACATCACCTTAAGCGCATTTGAGGCAAGGAAAGGAATAACGCCCACCTTTGACCACCTTTTACCATGCTTCAATCATATTTCACCTCATTTACCACCTCAGTTACCTT